>PVHX01004678.1:0-122090 GCA_004024805.1 Geosciurus inauris
GCTTACTTCACTTAGCATAATGCTTTCCAATTCCATCCATTTGCCTGCAAATGCCATAATTTTATTCTCTTTTATTGCTGAATAATATTCCATTGTGTATATGTACCACAGTTTCTTTATCCATTCATCTATTGATGGACATCTGGGTTGCTTCCACAGTTTTGCAATTGTGAATTGTGCTGCTATAAACATTGAAGTGACTGCTTTACTGTAGTGTGCTGTTTTTAAGTCTTTAGGGTATAGGCCAAGGAGTGGGATAGCTGGGTCAAATGGTGGTTCCATTTCAAGTTTTTAAAGCAGTCTCCATACTGCTTTCCAGATTGGTTGCACCAATTTGCAATCCCACCAGCAATGTTTAAGTGTACCTTTTTCTCCGTATCCTCGCCAGCACTTATTGTTGGATAGCTGCCGTTCTGACTAGGGTGAGATGAAATCTGAGGGTAGTTTTGATTTGCATCTCTCTAATGGTTAGAGACATTGAACATTTCTTCATATATATGTTTATTGATTATATATCATCTTCTGAGAGGTTTCTATTCAGCTCCTTAGCCCATTTATTGATTGGATTATTTGTTTTTTTGGTGTTAAGTTTTTTGAGCTCTTTATATATCCTGGAGATCAGTGCTCTATCTGATGTGCGTGTGGCAAAAATTTGCTCCCAGAATGTAGGCTCTCTATTCACTACATTGATAGTTTCTCTTGCTGAGAAGAAGCTTTTTAGTTTAAGTCCATCCCATTTATTGATTCTTGCTTTTATTTCTTATGCTATAGGTGTCTTGTTAAGGAATTCAGGGCCTAATCCCACGTGATGAAGATTTGGACCTACTTTTTCCTCAATTAGACGCAGGGTCTCTGGTCTAATTCCTAGGTCTTTGATCCACTTTGAGTTGAGTTTTGTGCATGGTGAGAGATAGGGGTTTAGTTTCATTTTACTGCATATGGATTTCCAGTTTTCCCAGCACCATTTGTTGAAGGCTATCTTTTCTCCAATGTATGTTTTTGGCACCCTTGTCTAGTATGAGATAGCTGTATTTATGTTGCATTACTCTCTGTGTCTTCTATTCTGTACCATTGGTCTACATGTCTGTTTTGGTGTCAGTACCATGCCGTTTTTGTTACTATTGCTTTGTAGCATAGTTTAAGGTTTGGTATTGTGATGCTTCCTGCTTCACTCTTCTTGCTCAGGATAGCTTTGGCTATTCTCGGTCTCTTATTTTTCCAAATGAATTTCATGATTTCCTTTTCTATTTCTATAAGAAAGGCCTTTGGGATTTTAATTGGGATTGCATTGAATCTGTGCTTTGGGTAGTATGGCCATTTTAATAATATTGATTCTGCCTATCCAGGAGCATGGTAGGTATTTCCATCTTCTAAGATTTTCTTCAATTTCTTTCTTTAGTGTCTTGTAATTTTCATTGTAGAGGTCTTTCACCTCTCTTGTTAGATTGATTCCCAAGTATTTTATTTTTTTGGAGGTTATTGCGAATGGAGTAGTTTTTCTAATTTCTCTTTCAGAGGATTCATTGCTGATGTATAGAAATGCATTTGATTTTTGTATATTGATTTTATATCCTGCAGTTTTACTGAATTCATTTATCAGTTCTAGAAGTTTTCTGGTGGAACTTTTTGGATCCTCTAAGTATAGAATCATGTCGTCTGCAAATAATGATAGTTTGAGTTCTTCTTTCCCTATTTGTATCCCTTTAATTTCCTTCGTCTGTCTGATTGCTCTGGCAAGAGTTTCAAGGACTATTGAATAAGAGTGGTGAGAGAGGGCATCCCTGTCTTGTTCCAGTTTTTAGAGGGAATGCTTCCAATTATTCTCCATTTAGGATGATATTGGCCCTGGGCTTAGGATGAATTGCTTTAACAATGTTGAGGAATGTTCCTACTATCCCTAGTTTCTCTAGTGTTTTGAACATGAAGGGTGCACCCCTGTATTCTATAAGCCACCTTAAGCCATGAAATTCACATTCTTGGAGTTCAATAAATATTTGTTGCTTAAATGAAGAATAAATAAAATGATATTAAAAATTTGAAAAGTAGTTTATTAATATAAATCATGGGATTATTTCATAGGAATAATGCAATATGTTTTAAATTAAATAGGTTTACAAGTAACTACACATAAAAATAGTTCACCTGCATAAATGACATATATATTAATTGAGTGGAAGTCATCTAGAGTAACAATTTTAGTTATTCTGTTTCATTCCATAATTTAACCATGACTAGAAAATCCCAGTCTTTCTTATCCATGTAAAATAAATCCTAAACATTAAATATAACATTGGCCCTTAAATATAACATTAAATAGTACATTGGGGATGTAAGCTCAGTCTGAAATAACCTCAAAATTCATTTTTTCCACACATTATTTTGCCTGAATTTCTTTTTATTATTTAAATGCAGCTTTTCTTTTATTTTAATGCTACTTCTCTCTTTTAACATCATTTATGGTTCTTTCTGCATCAAGCATAAAGTCTTGGGAATAAATATGCCAGGTTTTTTTCTTTTTTATGTCTTAAATATTATTTAGAAGAAAAGTGTTTTAAGTGTTTATGTTTTATCATTCTAGATTTGCACCTGCTTGCCCTTAACCTGTATTGAAAGCAACAAGTAAATCCTCATGTGGCCCTTTCCTCAGTCTCCTCATTCACTTTCAATGAGGAGGAGAACTTGGTAAATAGTCTGTGGCTCACCAAACTTCCTTGCATGCCAACATGGGCCTCTGGCTCAAGCCTACATTTCCTTCTATTAAAAAGGTGAACTGCAAAGTAGATTCTGAAAAGTTAATCCTTATAATTTAAGCCCTTATTTGTTCCACATGAACTAACTTCCAGATTGTTACCGAAACAAATTTTCTTTTATTTGTATATTCAAATAAGTATGATTCACTTAAAAAGCAGTCCCACTGAACCACATTTGCATATCCTAATTAGTTTAGCATGTTCATTTTCCATTCACATGTTTTTCAAATAAATGCTTTTGAAGAATAGTAAAACTTAACTAACATCTGAGGCCGCAAGTTCACAAAAAGAAAATAAGAAAGAGCTGACATACATACTAGCTAAAAAAAGGCAAGAATTTCAATATGTGGCACAGAGGATGTGGATTTGATTCCAGTTTTATAATGAAGGCTTGATTTCTGTTTGGTATGTACCAGGATGTGGGTGGCTTCAAGGCTAGCTCATCAGTGTATTTGTATAACCAACACAGGGTTGAAACTGAAGCAGTGTTCTAAAACTAATGCATATAAAGAATTTATCAATTTTTGAAGAATAGTTTATTTTTTTAAGTCTACAATATATGCTAAGGATAAAGAGGATACATCAGCAAGAAACCAGTAAGGGAGAAAGCTTCTCTCAAAAAAGTAAAACACCAATACATTCTCTCAAAAACATAGCTACACATTTCTATCTTTTATGTGAAATGCAATCCATTGATTTAGAAGAAATTTCTCTACAAGACATGTGATTTATGACTGGCTTTCAAGAAAAAGGAAAAGAATGAGGGAAAAATAGCTTCTGTGTCACATGTCTGCTTTCAAATACAGAACTGTCTGCTTAAATTCATTTCTACCCACTCATTCCTACAAATTTGAGGAACAACAAGTGGAATGTTGTCAGCTATGTCTTATCAATACCATTGCACAGCACCATTCTGTTGAACTACTTAGGCTCTTATGTGATTACTTACTCATAATTTTGGGGATTGATGTTATTTAAACCCATCTACTCAGCTGGTGAATACCTTCTCCCCCTTACTCATAAGTACAAGAGACAGAAATTCCTTATCTTCTCAGTTCAGATAGGATATGGAGCAAACTGGGGGAAACTGTTCAAAGAGTTATTTCCACCATCATTGCATATGTGGGTTTCTGTAACTATTTAAGGCAATAAATTGATCTGACATACTTTTTTTTTTTTTTTTTTTTTGGTACTGGGGATTGAACCCAGGAGCACTTAACCACTGAGACACATCCTCAGCCCTTCTTTGTATTTTATTCAGGCACAGGGACTTGCTGACTTGCTGAAGCTGGCTTTGAACTCATGATACTCCTGCCTCAGCCTATCAAGCTGCTGGGATCACAGGTGTGTGCCACCGTGCCCAGCTTGATTTGAAATTCTTAATAAAAACTGTCACAGTCTTTGATGCCCAAAAGGAGTAGTCATTAGAATTTTATGTTATGTCATCTCATTTTTAAAAATAGAAACAGGAAAGTCATTGTAAGAATTCTACAAGGCTATGGTGAATTGGAATATTTTATTTTATGGGCTATTTTAAAATGAAATTTAGTCAACATACTAAAGTGGGAAAATGATATTGGGGATTAAAAGGTGCCAATTGTATATCATATAGGGTTGAGGTATTAGAGATGAAAAATTCTGAGTTACAAATCCCCAGAGTCTCCTTGCCTACAAGGAAAATTTGCTATACTACTTCCAGATCACACAGGCTGCCTACTACATTTGGAAAAGTAATTCTCGTAAACAGCAAGAATAATCTTGGCTTTGGGAGATGAAGAGGAATTTCTGAGGCTTGGTAATATTCACTTCACCATTGGGATGAAGATGAATTGGGTAAGCCCAAGACTAACAGAAAATAATGCAGTTACACATTCATAAATAAGCCACATAGACCTTGTTTAGTGAATATTTTTACGTTGAGAATCAACTCTACCTATTGGTTGTCACAAGCAATTTTTTTGTCTCGTTTGTACAGATCCACTCTGCTATTTTATATACCAAGATGTTAAAGAAGGAAAAAAAGGAGATACCCGAAACTTCAACTAAAGCATGAGTTTTAGTATGGAATGGGTGACACATGTTTAACATGGTGACACAGCCGCACATTTCTTCTTTTATTTGCATTTCCTAGAACTAGAGGAATGTTGAAAAAAAAATCTGTGAGTTAGCTAAGAGGGAACAAATGGAAGGGTATCTGTGCTCCAGCTGAAGAAAGTATAATCGGTGTCATGTTGGGGATCATTTCCAACCCTGTTGCCTTCTTGTGTGAGAAATGAAGTGAGGTGCTTGGCAGTTCTTGTCAACAATGTGTCGAGTTGGTGATTGTACAACGCTGTGGCAGCAGAGCTTTTAAACAGAAACACCATAACCTGTGAAGTATGTGTCTGTGATTTGTACCTGATGCTGTGCACAGGGGATGCCCAAGCTTATGCTTTTAGTGGAATATCTTCTTTATAAAAACGTACTGTGCTCTGTCCTCTGTTAATCACATTAATGTCAGAAAGATCATATGGCTACAATCATTCCCTGAGCATGAAAAAGTTTGTTTCTTCCCTTTCCAGATCCATCAACACAAACACATGAAATGTCATTTTTGCCTAACTATAGACATCAATTTTCACAACAAACATAAATAACATATACAAATTGAAGACTGTAACAGAAATGCTTAGAGCTCCTTTATTCAAAATAGCAAGAAATATGTCAATTCACTCCCACAACTAGAATCATTCCAGGAAGATTATAAATTTTAAGAAGACAAACTATAATCTCTAATAATAGCTTTCCTTTAATTTATTTTCCAAATGAATACCACATGCACCCTTCCTATTCCACTCCCAAAAGTACATACCCTAATTGCACAGTGGTGGTTATAAGAACGTGTCCTTCTGTTCTAAGGAGAGCTTGCTTAGTTAGTTATATCCATGTGCTTACCTGATTGACAGTCATGGCAATGTTTCTCAGTAAATCATATAGTTCTGAGAAAAAGCTGTGCTACCTGGTAAGGTCATTATTATTTCCATGAAAAAATAATTGGTGGGCAGAGCAGAATTTGGAAACTCAAGAAAAAAACTGATTTCTGATCATAGTTTTGAGCCGTGGATGTGTAAGTGTGAGTATATGTGTGTATGCACATGTATGTGTGTGCACACACATGTATGTGGGTAGAATATGACAGTGCTATGCATATGTCTTTTACATATCATATTTAGCATTTAATAATTTTCAGTATTTATACAAACATCAATAAGAAATATTGATGTATTTAAAAGACCAAACTAGTCATATCGGTTAAGGACAGTGCTTTTAACCATGTCAGTGAAACACTACACTAAGTTCTGGTGAATACAAAAAAAAAAAAAAAAGAAGAAGAAGAAGAAGAAAGAAAGAAAGAGGAAAAAAAAAGCCCACAAAATTAAACAAAGGACATAACTATTCTCAGGGAACTTAAAATCCATTTAAAGAAGCATATCTATGTGGAAATGGCTTTTAGAAGTCATCTTTCCCCTTAGCACTGTCTAAGCTAAGATTGTTATCTGTCAGCGTAAAAGATATAGCTTGTTGCCTTGATCTTCACTTCTAGCTTCATCTTATTTTTCTTCCATTTTAAATGTATTTTTTTGAGGGGGAGGAGTACCAAGGATTAAACTCAGGGGCACTCAGCCACTGAGCCACATCCCTAGTCCTTTTTAATATTTTATTTAGAGACAGGATCTCACTGAGTTGCTTAGCACCTCACTGTTGCTGAGGCTGGCTTTGAACTTGCAATTCTGTTGCTTGGGCCTCCCCAGCTGCTGGAATTACAGGTGTGCGCGCCACCATACCTGGAAAAATGTTTTGTTTTTTAATATTTCATTTTTACACATTTTTGTGAGATATCTTATGTCCTCTTTGAATCAAGTATCAAATCAAGACTTAAAATATGTGGAGAATTATTAAGCACAAAAGTCATGTAACTAAATCTGTTTTAAGAAGATTGTTCTGGTGGGACTGGGGAATGTAGGTTAGTATGGGGAAATAGGAGACAATGGAGATGCTAATGTCATGGTTCAATGAAAGACAGTGGAGAACTGAACTAAGACCAGGGCAAGAAAATTTCAGCGGAAAAGGTGCATTCGAGAGACATTTAGGAATTAGGCTCTACAGGGTTTTCTACTGATCATTTGAACATAGGATGTAAGAGAGAAGGAAAAAGGAAAAATCAAAGTTGTATACTTAGTTATCTAATGAGCTTGGCAAATATTACAGTCTTACAATAGATACAGAACACTAGAGGAGAAGTGATGGGGTGGGGCAGGGTAACAAGAAAATGTTTCCATTTTTAGACCATGAAAAGTGAGTACATGCAAGATCTTTAGGTAAAGTGAGCTAATAGACAGCTGGAAATCCACATTAGTAGTCAGGAGTGTAGGTAAGGAAATGTATAGATGTCATATTAGCAGAGAAGAAAACGAAAGTCATAAACAGAACCTTGAAGACAAGAGCAATATTGAAGAGGTGGGCACAGGAAGATGAGACAGTTAAAATTGTTGAGGAAAAATTGTAAGTAAAGTGAGCAATGTAGATGTGTAAATGGATGAAAGAATTTCAAAATTGAGATTCTAGAGTGGGGACCATGTCTTCTTTTGCAGCTCTGATGTTTATCAGAGAACTGGGAAAAATGGAAGCCATTCAACCTTTTTGGTCAATATTGTTAAAATAAGGGTACACACACAAGTCAGAGTTCAGTGAAGGAAATGATACAAAGGAAACACTAATTGGCAATTAATGTGTTATTGGTATCCTTTGTAAGAACAACTTAGAGGAGTAGGAGAGGGTGATAACACAGGGAAGGGATATACAGGGACAGGGAAATGTAGCTGGCACAGTGGCACATGCTTGTAATCAGTCTCTCCAGAGGCTGAGGCAGAAAAACTGCAAGTTCATGGCCAGCCTGGGAAAGCTAGCAAGACCCTACCTCAAAATTAAAATCAAGAAGGGATGGGGATGTGGCTCCAGGGTAGAATGTCCTAGATTCAATCTGAACTACTACAAAAGGAAAATAAAAAGTAGAGAGAGAGAATGATAAAGACAGGTAAGAATACCAGCTGAGTGATAAGGTCAGAGATTCCTGATGGATAATTAAGGAACTTTGCAGTGCATTTTAAAGATAATAAAGTTGACATACAAAATGTACAAGAAGCTACCTGGAAACTACTGCAGTGAGGAAATGGAGATGGGCAACTGGTGTAGGTATCAGTGGGGGCGGAGGGAGGACCTGAGGAACAGGAGTGGCAAGCATGGTGCTTCTTATCAAGAAAGAATGCTGGACTGGGAATCAAGAAGTCCAAGCTTTGTTTTAAACCTGTTAACTAAAGAATGCTCTGGAAACCATCTTTCTGACCTCATCTGTAGAATGAGCTGCCTGGATTAGAAGGCAAGTTCTTGCTCAGAGGAACCTAGATGATCTAGCTCCTAAAACTCCATAGTTCTTGGACTCCATGGATGGCAGGAAAAGAGAAAAGGAGAAGTATTATTTAGAGAGCCTTAGGTAAACCAGAGGAATTAAGAAAAATTTGATTCGACACATATAAAAAGATTATATGTGACTCTCAATACAAAGAAAACCATAATATGTTTTTAAAATGTAGTGGAGGAAAAAAATAGGAGGCTTCAGAAGTTTCCTTGGTTCAACATCCTCCCCTTTTCTCTGAGGCAGAATATGATCATAGTCTAGGAATGTTTTCTCAGGGCAGCATAGTAAGTATAGCAGGTGCAAAATCATGAAAACCTGAGTGGTCAATGGCTTTGCCTGTGCTGCTGAAGCTCCTGCCAGGAGAAAACCAGAGGTCCACCTGAGTCTCAGGACAGCCTTTAAACAGGTCCATGTTGACAAAATTGATTCCTATGGAGCCCTTCCAAACTTATCCTACTCAGCCCATGCTCTAATGGTTTGGAAGCAAGTCTCAGTCTTCAAATTTCCTTGTTCCCCCAGGTATTTGCCTCAGATGAAGAACTCTATGCTGGTGGCTTATTTACACATCAGACAGATGAATTAGAAATGGGGACCCTATTGTTATTGGTTCAACTGATCTATCCTGCCTAGGGAGACCAAGTTTAGTAATACCAAAAATTAAAACATTTTGCATTGGAGTCTTGCTAATTAACACAACATGTCAAACTCTTGCTGTTTTTAAAGTAAAATAATTTCAGTTCATATAAAACAGACACTTGCTATCTTTTCCTTATCTCCCAATGTGAGATAATTACAAACAGCTTTTTAGAAATCTCTTATTTAAGGGGATGCCAGCCAGACAATTGTGTGATGTGGCCTAAGTCACTAGAAATGCTGGCTAGAAGCCAGAATACTTATACCTTGGAATTTAGTAGGAAAAAGAGGCTATTTTCCCCAAGGTATAAAGATGACTAAAGTTAAGAGGACCCAGAACTGATGGGATCTGTTCATGCAGACTACAACATAAAATAGGATCTTTTATGTTGCTAATGTATTTATCTTTTAAATTTTTCCTTTGAAATAAAATAAAATTATAACAGGTATCCATGGAAGGTATTGTTTCACATTTTAGGTGTGTAACTTTGGGTGATATGGATCATATCTGTGCATTGCATTCTCTGGTCTGTATCTGAGAATTTTCACATACTAAAAAAAAATGTTGCTGATTGGATGACATTGTGATTAATCACATTTCATAGGCTAGAGAGATGATGTCACTTGAAATTTGGAATAGAATAGTGTCTCTCAATCATGTTTTAATTATTTCCCCCTAAAGAGTCTTTTTGGCATGTATTTCAAATATCACTATGCATGAAATTTTCATAAAACAGATACTTTTTTGATCTATTTTTATGTGTAAGGTATTTTTATTCTCCCCAAAAGAATTTTTTCCACCTTCAAGAAGATATCAATCCTGCTGAAAATGCATGGAAAAGATAGAAGGCCAGAACCTAGGCACACAGCCTTTGATGCTTAAATAATTCCTCTCTTAGACTTGTGGGAGTTGCCTACATACCAACTTGAGAAATGAAATTACAACCCATTTACAGTGTGCCAAAAAATCTGTCTTGCTGGAGAGCATTCACATGTCATCAGTGCAAATTATAAAATCATTGATCTGAATACTCTGTTGATCACCATGATAGATATAAGTTCTTACCTCCTCCTATCCTATAAATACTTGAAGAGATACTTCTCAGCTGGAGGAGGAGGTGAAGAGAAGGAAAACTATCCTCCACTTCTACAAACTTCCTAAAGGATACAAACCATTCTTCTTGAATCCTTGCTAGAAATGGTCACACATTTCAAATTACTAGGGCCAAATTATCAAGTTTTTATATGTGAAGAATACATGTGTGGTAATGCATTTTTTATTTGTTTTTTTTTTTTAAATGTTGTTTGGTCCAGGCTGTGTACTGGAGACACAGTTATGTCATGAAGCACATGCCCTGCAGGTGCTCATTTTATGCTAGAACCAGATGTGAAAACAAGCCATTTTGATGACATGATAAGATTCACAAGAGAGGCATAAACCTGATCATGGAGCAGCACAGAGAGCTTAAGGTGGCATTTGAACTACCTCCCCCAAAAGAGAGAATCAGGGTGAAAGAGATGTGCAAGGGTTATAAGAGTGACAGGAAAAATCAGAAAGAAAGAGGTTGGAACCAACATACAGCATAACAATAGATCAGCAGAAATAGGAGAAAAACAACTGTCTACTAGGAATCAGAAACTGAGGTTCCAGTATATGTCATTATTTAGGTTTGAGATTCTGGCTTACTTTCTTATCTTTATCCAAAGAAGTTTATGGAAGAAGGAGAAAGTGCTGGGGACTGAATTAGAGTAAATCATATTCCATGCTTTTGTGATTATGTCAATATGTACTTTAATGTTTTATTATAACTAAATAGAATTTAAAAAGATGTTTCCTCATATGCAAAATGGAGATGATAATGTAATCCTTATTTGACTCTTTTAAACATTTAAAAATTGGTGCAGTAATTTATGAACATCAATAATGGAGATTTAAATTTGTATCTCTTTATACCTGTGTATATACTTCCATGTCTTTAATTTTTTAAGATGATATCATCACTGATAATCACAATCCAAATGAATGTATTTGGATTAATTCTATTTCTGTGGTTATGGCCACAAAGACTTGCCGTGCAGAAAGAAGTGTAGATTTTTCAAATATTTTTGCAAGACACCTGATTTCCCCAGAATTGATCTTCAAATGAAACTTTTTTTCAAGTCACTACTTACAAAGGCAGACTTCAAACATGTACTCTGGATCAGTGTGGCCAATATTAGCCACCACAGTAAAAACTGAGCTCTGTTCTTTAGGTCCAATAACCATTCCCTCTCCCCAAGCAAGTTATGTTAAATGGCTGTAGAAAGATCAGGAATCTCCAAATCCTAATTGGCTAGCACATTACTCCTTTGCTTGTTTTATGCTCAAAAAACATCTGTCAAATGGAGTTGTGTGGGCACCTTCTATTGTGTCCATCATCATGAATTGCTCACTTGTTTAGAATTGCTGAAAATTCATCTTTATGGTCACTAAATACTTGGCCTCTCTGGAGAGTTTCACCTCCAGGGCTCAGTTGAAATAAGAAGCCAGAAAGTAAGGCATTTTAAATGGGACAGTGTAAGCCATGATTATCAAAATGAATCTGATAGAAGTCATACTTACAGTTGTTATTCTAGTCCTGGAAATAGTACCAGTGTCTGTGCTTAAAAAATCCAAAGGCAAAAGACGTGACATAACATATGTTTATTCTTACACATTTTTCTCCCTTGTACCCCACAGCTGGCAGAAGTTATAATGTATGGGGTTTCTTGGCATGAGACAGCTGTTGGATCTGCCTGAATGTGAAGTGCTATTTTATGGTCTTACAGAAAGAAGACTAAAACCATCCTTTTTGCTATAAATGTTCTCTGGTGAAGTACATAATTAAGACAGTGACTACAGCAATTCCACAAAACTTCAGCTTTTTGCTTTTTCTGATAAACTGTAGTATATTGGCTAAGCTGAAAAGGTAAATATGGAATGATATGCTATGAAAGTTGAGTTAACATAACAATCAACACATTTCACTTCTCTGAAATATTTATTCATTTAAGAAATGCACTTCTAATTGGAAAAAATTAATGAGAAAAATTTACAATTAAGCTGGGTGTGGTGGTGCAAGCCTGTAATCCCAGCACTTAGGGAGGCTGAGTCAGGAGAATCGCGAGTTCTAAGCCAGCCTCAGCAATGGTGAGGTGCTAAGCAACTCAGTGAGACCTTGTCTTTACATAAAACACAAAATAGGGCTGGGGATGTGGCTCAGTGGTCAAGTACCCCTGAGTTCAATCCTCAATACCAAAAAAAAAAAAAAAAAATTTACAATTATTGTTAAGTATGTATTCTTTAAATTACAAGGTATTGTATTATTTATTACCTATTCCATTCTAAAACAATTTGAGGCAATGTGTAGAATACTGTACAGCATAGGATTAAAAAAAAAACATTAGAAAATAGGAAAAATAATGGTAACAAATTAAATAAGCAAAAGGCAAAATTATTATAGATAACATACTAACACATACAGATGTATGTTTGCTTTTGAGAATAAAACAAAGAATAAAACATGATCAGTTGCAAAGTTCACAGTGTTCATGGGATTAACATGGGACAAATAATCTAAAGAGCATCTTTTCTTAATGTTCAAGCTGTGTGTGTCAATGAGTAATGTACAGATTTGAAGTTTAATATATTTCTAAAATAAGCACAATATATTATAAAATTTCATTAACCACTCTCTTATAATAGACCTCAATCTATCAAGGCATTAATGAATTAAAAATAATTTCATGGGGAACCAGAAAGAAATAGAAAGATGCATGATGCTCCATCTTAATCAAAGATGAAATATCTAGAAAGTGGTGTGTGTGGTGCAGGGTGAAATGGGACATGATTTTGCTCTCTTTTGAGAAGTGATTTTTGGTAGTGAAATTATTTTTTTCAGAGAAAGGATTCCAAGGATTTTTTGTTTCTTGAAGCAAAAAGATGTTAACTAGCATACAAAAGAAAAATTATTTTAGTAATAATCTTGTGATAATAACTATGCATTATAGTTGCATTTAGTGATGATGTATGATAGCAATGAGTTTTTCAACTAAAACAAAAGTCTCACTGCCAACAAACTATTTTTTAAGACTTTTTTGGCTAGAATTGTTTTCTTTAAACAGAATCTATTTTGTATTTTCTCACTTTCTAACATAACCATTTGTTAAGCTTAGAAATATAATGTGCTGGGAAAATGTGTGCTAGACCAATAATTCTTTAAATAACATTTTTAAATTCAATATGTTCTTCTGACCCCACCCCTTTCCCACCTACCTTAATTTTCATGTCCTTTTGGATTTATTCCCTCAGGGAGGAATAATACAACAGAGGAGGAAGCAGAAATAATCTCAAATTCACTCTTAATTTTCCAAACCCTAAAAGCAATAAAGTCATTGCATTAGTTGTATCTGACACAATACAAACCAAATCAAAACAAGTAAACAAAACAAACGGCACAGTCTGTAAATAGGAGAGTATCTCTACGGGAGGGAAGGTAGATGGTTAATGAAGAAATTTCTTCTGATATATGTATTATAAATATGATATATAACAGAAATGGAAAATAGGCACAACATGGATTTCTAAATCCAATTGTTTCTTAGATTTTAGAAACTGAACCTTAAGGTACGCGTAAAGTTTGGCCAACTGGTTCGGTCAACAAATAAATTCTGGAAGCCGGCTCTTAATCCCATTCAATCAGACTATAAAGTCTATGCAAATTCTTTGCAGATCAGATGGGTTAAGTTGTGAGGATGATGCTTCTGTTTAACTCAGATAAGCATGTAACTCATTGAATCATATCATTATCTCATTGATCTAATAAGAATGCAAAAGGATGCAACTAATAATCACACTAGAACAATTGCTGTAACAAGACTTTTCAAAAAACTCAGATCTATTCACACCAGCTTTTAACCAAAATGAGAAAAGGAAAGTTTCATTTGACATCTGTAATGCTCATGTTTGGTGAGGAGACTACTTGTTTTAACATAACTTTTTGATGCTTTTTTTCAACTTAGAAATCAGTTCTAGATGAACAGCTTCCTTCTGATATGTAATTTCAAATTATTTCCAGATTTAACTTTCCTTGTGGGAACAAATAATATGCAACACTATAAAGAAGTACTATTAAAATCTGTCCCCAATAATTTAAGATGGTATCATTCCAAAACCTGGAAAAAATTTGATTTAGGTAATTGGAGTTTTCTTTCAAAGGCAAAATGAATTTAAAAATAAAATCTCTAACACATTGTAGAAACAAGTAAAAACATAAGCAGAGAAGTCCAAAGAATAGTTTCATGGAGGGAAGGTGAATATCAATTTATCTCATGTTTTCTGTCTGAATATTGAATCTAGTGTCAACTTTACGAAGGTTTTTGTGATCAGGAGATAGAGTATAATTTTTCTTAAATCTAGAGTATAAATTATAGTTGTAATGGGTTTCTAAAACGTAAATCATCTAACTTTAAAAATGCTCTGATTGGTTTTTATAATGTATGAGTTAAGGGATTTAAAAATTGTTTTCCTTTAGTGATTTTCTTCATAGAAAATTTATAAAATAAAAGATAATTAAAATTACCATGACCCCAACAAGGAGAATTCTTTTTACTTTGTAATTACATATATTATAACACATGTGTAATTATATAAACATGAAACATAATACATTATATATAATGTGATTAATATGCAATCTACATTATAAATTAAATAGATATATAAATCTAATCCTATATTATAATGAGTTTAGTTCATGAACAAGTTCTCTTAAATATTTTGTAATTTTAATAACTATTTAATATTCCTTTGTGTCTGTGTACCATAAATTATTAAATACAATTTTTTTCAAAATATGTCCTGCAAAACACTAGTCTATAACAAGCTCTGGAAAAAAGAAGAGTATATTCTGAGGTTAAAGACACTTAGATAAACAACATGGTGTATGTTCCTCTTTCATATTCATAATTAAACTCTTTTAAGTAGTTCTATAGAAAGAAATCTTTTAATTGGTTTACTTAGCTTAAACTTAACTTAAACTTCTTTTGTCAAAAGCTCTTTGTTTCATGTAAGTCCTTTCAATGTTCTATGGAATTAGTGTTTGGTTGGAACACAGAGTGGGTAATGCTGATTTTTTGAAACTCTCTTCAGTCTTCCAGGATCTTTAATTAGCTAATACTCACATCATATGGAATTTAAAATAGTAATGATGCATTGTTAATAATGTTGTTTATAGTGCTTAGTAATGATTTACTAAGAACATATTCTATCTGGACATATAAAATTACTTAACATGTAACAAACTGGTTTTCCAGTTGCTTTCTACTGTAATAATGTATAATTTGCCCGGCTACTAGATTAGATCCTGCAATGTGAAGTATAGTTTAAATGTTCATTCTTTCTGCCTCTAAAAAATACATTGAGAAACAGATTTATTTACTGGAAAATTTAGTATTTTAAGTGCTTGCTTAGTAGGAAAAAATCAAATCTTATAGTTGATGAGAAATTGTAATTAAACTAATCACAGGAGAAGGAGGAAAAGGATTTCTCTAGACTCATAGTTGGCCTAAAGTATACATGAAAAAACAATTTAATTATAGTTAAATCTTGTTGTAAATAGATATTTATTTTTTCTACTTCAAAACCAATTTAGGTATTTTGGAAACCACAAATAGCTCTAAAATATGAGATTTTTTCCATGTGTCTTGTCCATAAAATAGAAAAGATCCCTGGCAAACTATTATTTTGAAGCCATAACAATTGAAAAATTACTTTTGAGAGCATTCAGGAAATTTGGTGTGGTACATTTAGAATTATATAGGTATTTCCATGACCATAAATTATTGTAAGTACTTTTGTAGTTGGTTGTATGGGGTGGATTGATTTGCTCTTGTGGTTTCAGAGTGATGGAAAATGAGGTAGGTATCTGGGTTTTTCTTTCCTTTTTTGTTTTTCAAAATAAAAACTAATGTAAATGACCAGATTACAAAATAATTTGACTATAAATACTGTAGATATAATTTTTCATGTTTTTTGAGGATCTAGTAACATTCAATGTTACTAGATTTTTCAATGTTGTTTAGTTGCTAAAATGTACCATCTAGCAGATTAATTTTTCTACTTAAGAGTTTTGGTCTTGCATTCCTTAATTTGCTTTGTTTAAATTTATAAACTCTATTATGTCCTATTTAATTTATATGGAAAAACTTGTCGAGGTTCTCTGATATTGATGCCTTAATTGCTTAAAAAACATTTACTTTAAAAAATTCGTTTGTATCATTACTTTTTTCTCTATTCCAGTGAATATATAATTATTGCCTCTTTACATTGTTCTTGGTTATGCTGTGGATTATTTTTAAGGAAAGTATCATTCAATTAGACTCATAAATTGTACACTCCTTTCATAGAAATATTTCCTCCTCTTGTTAATGCATATCTACTTGTAGTTCAGAAGGAAATAACCATTCAAAAGTGAAAAGGCTACTGCTTTAGAAGATCAGTTTCTATCTTTCCAGGTCAGATGACTTGTGTATGGAAGTCACATTTTCATTATCTTTTTTCCTTATTAATCTCATGCAGAATTCCATTTCAGCCTCATGTTTCTTAAATGGAATGAGCAGGTAGGGTTATATTAGAAATCTGCAGACTTGCACATATACATTACAGATAATGTTTCAAAAAGATGAAAAAATTCTCTCATAGAATGTTTTACAGTATTATTAAAGTGTTCACATCTGGCATCATTCTCCTTCCCACTCAAATGTTATGTTTGTATAACTTTATATCTCCAAGAACTTTGTTTTTTGGGAATGCTATGTACAAAATAATTAAATGGGTTGCTTGAGAGTGAGATATTTGAGCAGGACATTTTTATATCAAATGCCTTCTTCATTTGTGCTAAGTTTCTGCATTAATGTTAATTATTTCACTTGCCAAATGATGGTAGCCAAATTGAATAGACCTAATTCCCCAACTGATATGTTCAGAAGGAAGTTTTATAATCAATTTTTCAGATATTTTCTCTCTCTGAATACCAGGTTAGAGTGAAAAATTATATTGTATTGTAGAAATATATAGAACTAGGAGCAAAATACTTTTACTCATATCCTGGCTCAGTTTTTTAACAATGTGCTCTTAAAGAAGTACTGAACTTCATTAGCATACATTTTCCCATTTAAAATAAAGTTAAAATATGGAACTTGGATTCTTCATCATAGCAAGGGTAACTGAAAAAAGGGTAACTACACCCTCCTAGTGTTTGTAGATCTGTTTGAGATACAATGTAGGATGCTAAGAACGTTTTGGCAGATGTGCTGTAAGAACAGATGAAGGACACACCTTTGTCACTGTCCACTGATGGTAATCACTCTGGGTTTCTTAGGGAGGTTGGAGAAGTATAAATCAGAGCTTTTAAACACTTGGGTTTTAGATCACTCAGAATAGGATTATATCTACTCTTTCCCCCTTGCTAAATGGGATTGAGATTACCTGATTTATAGAATTTGAAATGAGTTAATTTATTAGAGTTTCATAAACTAGCTTTTCACATATTAAACACTGTTAATAGAAGTCATTATTATCATCATTTCTGTCCATTAAACAATATAGCCCTTCCTGGTTAGCTTTAGGAATTTGCTTCATTTACCATCATCATCATCTATAACAATATCCATTTGCCAATGGGCTTGAAAATCACAACTTTCATGATACCTGTGATGCTCGTACTAGTGGAATTGAGTCCTGAGTTGCGCAGTTAAGTCTCTTGGAGCTCAGCTGCAACATCCAGAGTAACACAGCCATGTGGATGATTTCATATCTCCCCTCTCAATCATCTTTCTCCCCTTGTTGGTTCAATATTTATTTTTTCTGTGACACACTTTTAAATGCTAAGTTAATAAAAATGGGACTAAAACACCCAGTTCTCACACTTCTAAGCTTCTACCCTGACCAAGTTTATAAAGTGAAAGTGTGGACACACTACAATAAACAGCGGCTTATCTGCTTGTGGTCTCACACTGCACCACACACGTTTGTAGTTTTTTACCTAAGGTACAGTTGACACAGGTCCTGCTACTAGTAGTCTTCACTGTGTTGATGGATTCAAAACACTGTATTCATAGGAAAATGAGAAGGAGAAGGACAGTTTTCATGTAGTAGAATGTCAACAAACACGTGTGTGGTTCAAAATGATTTAAACAAATATGAAGAGGTGACTAGTGAGTGACAACACAAACGTTTTTGGAAGGAAAAGCAGATATAAAGTGGAAGAAAAAAAATACCTGTGTGTGTATGCATGTGTTTTAAGCCAAATCAAACATTCCTGGAATCCTCTTCCAAGATATGTCTGTTAAGACTTCAAATTTCAGATTTTTTCCTTTGCCTTTCAGGGTGCAGAACAGCTGCTAAGAGACACCTACACCAGCTGTGTAACTTCTAGCCAAGAGGCATGGGATGACTGCCGTCCCTGCCATGCAGTGCTTCCCCTTGCCACACTTGGGTCAGACGGTGTGAGGTGTGGTCTCCAGTTTGAGGGAGCTTTGCATTAATAGAGTGGGAAGCCAGCTTGGAGCCTTGGAGCCAGCTCTGGGTATTAGATTTACTTCCACTAAAGTTTCATGGGATTTTAGAGAAATCATTTAATTTTTTTTCTGGGAATCTTTCCACATAATACCAATGCATAATGATGATTATAATGTCTACCATCAATATCTTAATTCAGTTTTCACTTCATTTCCCCCAATGGGATGAGTACAATTTTATGCCCCCTACAATGGAGTTCACTTGTATCCTACTCTACTGCTGGTCATTATTCTTGTATTTAAAATTCTTTAACAATGTCCTTTAGAATCAACCCAATCTCCTTGAAGGTGTTAAAAGTGTTAAAGAGATTATAGGTTCCGGACCCTGCAAAAACCTCCTGTGCTACTTTCTGCTTCCTCTGCATAAAATTCTTGAACATTCCAAGCTCTTTTAGCGCATTTCTCTGTCCAAAATGCCTTGTTCTACTTCTTCTTCAAACTTCCCTTTACTGGAAAAACTCCACAAAGACTTCTTTGATCCCTAGAATCTGGATCACTTGGCCTTATTTTGCCTCTAGGCAGAGGATTTAAAATAACGGCATTTTCAAAAATTTGTTCAGCTATCTGCCTCTTCATCACCAGCACTCAGACAACTCATCATGCCTGGAGAAAAGTCACACAACCAGCAGCCTCAGGTGGGCTCTCAACATGGCCTGGAAGTCCAGATGTTCAATTATTTTTCCCTAGGAAGGTCATTTTCCCTCTTACAGGGATAGCTATTTAATAGCTTGTTTCTTCTTCTATCTCCCTATACATCATGTATTTCCCTCATTTGCCTCCTACTTCATAGAGACCATAGTATAGTGGTCCTGAGAAGAAAAAAATTTATCAAAATCTAGCCCTCGATTTAGCTTCAAAATGTACCCTTTTATTTTGCTCTCAAACACTTTATTTCTTGTTTACACTTTTTTAAATTAGGTTTTCATTTCTATTTCTCTCACCAATCTAAACTTACATTGTATAGAGGCAATTTCTTCTGTCTCCATGTTTCTGGCAGATATTTAGGAATCAGTGACTATGTGGTAGACTTCTGGTATGTTCTGAAAATGCCACTCTTGCTTTCAAGGAAAGCAAAAAAGAAAAATATTTAAACAATAAATGATAGATAAGATTTGATTCTTGTAAGAGGTTGGGTCAGGAAAATCATGTTTTCAAGTTGACATTTAAGCTAAAATCAAAGGATGCCTGGGAATTACCTAGGCAAAGAAATAGAAATTGTGTGGTACCAGGAGAGGACGTTAACATGTACAAATATCCAGAGGCCAGAGGTTAGTCCCTATTCAAGTCACTGAAAGAAACGATATGATCTATACTATATACTCCAGGATGGATTGAATTGGGGGATTAAGACTGTGAGGTTCGCAAAGACTAGTTATTGAATTTAGGTATCTATCTAAGATCAATGAGAACACATTTGAGGATTTTAAGTACGGAATAACATGCTCATAATTTATGTTTCGAAAATCACTTTTATAGCAGCAATTACATTGCTTCCATGAGAGCAAAAGTGAATTTTGGTAGACCAAATAACAGAGTATCTCAATAGTCTAGACAAAAGATACTGACTCATGGGTATGAAAATGGAAATCTTGAACATGTAGAGGGAAAATTAAGCTATGGTCATGGAGAATATATTCCAAGGAGATCACACAAAAATGGTTAGAGATATAAGACTATTCCTGATAGAAGAGTTAAAAAAAGAAAAATTTGGAAAGAAAACTGAGAACGGGTAAGCAGAGAAAGGTGAATATCCTACTAGGAGTAGGTATTGCTGAGACTATGACAATGTTTTAAGAATAACAGATTGATCAGGAGGTTTATATGGTTTCAACAGAATCCATGTGCTCTCAAAGGGAATGGTTGTGCATAGAGAAATGCTTAAAAGACTAGGACTCAGAACACTCCAAAATTTAAAGTTCAAGGAAAATGTGGAGAAACGAACAGCTTCCAGGATTATCAATTTATAGTCCACATCCTCTGTGTTGAGTGTGGCACATAAGGGCTGACTGAGAGAATAAATTAAGTACTGGGTATGGAAATAACTTGCTATTAGGATTATAGGCCTTTTTGAACATCTGGTGTTATAATGTAGATGATATTATTTCACTCATGCAGAAGATATTTAATTTCCTATAAAATAATAGTAAAAAACCCCAGTGTATGTTAAATGTTTCTCTGCATTTTCGAATGGACTAAACTGCCCTTAAAGAAAATCTTTCTTTTTAAACAGAAAAGAATGTATGACTTCTACAAACAAATAGATTTCTTTGAAACTTACATAATGATGAAATCATGTCTTTGGGGTTGGCATGAAGAATATCAGACTTTGTTTTAGCCTTACTAAAAAATTTTCCTTGTCAGGTAAGAAAGCATTTTACCAGGGAAACTGTGTATCAAACCCAGCGCCTCACATATACTAAGCCCACACTCTACCATGGAGCTACACTCCCAAGCCCCAAGAAAACTTTATTTTAATATAATGTGAATGCCTATGAGTAATCACACCTAAGAGATGACTCTAGCAATGATTTACACTAAAATTCCCTCTATGTGTAGTAGGAGCAGCTAATAAATTGAGTGTCTCTGGTGCTAACACACACTCAATGGGTATCACTTGTATGAATTTACAGTTTCATATATGTTTGGTGAGTAAAATCTAGAATTAAAATATCTTTTTGCATGCTGGCTTAGCGATGTGCACATATTGTCAAGTTTAGTACAAAATACTGCTTACCCATGTATCTATGGTTTATGTGTAAGTAGGCCAATACTAACCAGATTCTCAAGAGATTATTGAGCCAAGCAAATAACATTACAAATAGCTGGGGCACAGAAGTAGGAAGACATCAGAGAGACCCTTGAGGAAGAAGTTCTAGTTTCATAAGCCCTAACATTTCAACATGAACATTTCTAAAATATATATTTCCTGGCCCATTTGGAGCTAGTATGAATTCTCTGAAAACATAGTAGTTTTCAAAACCTCATACAAAGGGGAGAAAAGATATTTTGTCAATTATACCAATTTTTTTATAGTTCTGCACAGCTGTAATTTAGGCCAGCCCAATGTAACACCATGCTAATCCCATACACTCACTATATTAAAATCACTTAATAAAATAATTGCTTCTAAAATACATTAATATAAATGACCAATTTAACAAACAGCTGAATCCCATATTTCTTTTTTCTTCTACAATAAGGATTGCTTTACCACAAACATCTTGGAAAAACACGGGTTCTCCCATCTGCTACAAATTAATGTGCATGAGATCCTAGTAGTCATATTGCCTTTTGTCTATTCTGGGTGCATAAAACATACAATCCAAAGTGAAGGTAAATAAGATGCCCTGCCATTCTCTGTATGCTAAGGAGCTCACTCTGTTCAATAGAACGCAGTGCACCCTGGGAAGTGCTGGATCTTTGCCTGCAGCTCTATTTGTTTGAGTAGCTCATCTTGAAAGCCTGCCCAACCTCAGCTGTAGACTTGGAAGATACAAAGCAAGCAATTTGGATTTTCCAAATCATCAGTCTCTGCAAAGGCAGGAAGGAGTCCAGTAACAACAAAGACTCCTCTAATTCTTAAGTAACCAACCCCCATGGGACAGGGATCATCTGAAGAAACTCAGCCTCTTCTGTAAGCTCATTTAAGTGTGTGCATGTGCGTGTGCGTGTGTGTGTTGTTGTCTCCACAAGGGTTACTGAAAATGCTCACTATCATTTCCCAACATCTGTGCCTAATGCTGCCTTTCCAACACAAACTTCCAGATTTTGTGTCACAGCTGTGGCGAGGCTGGCAATTGGCATAGCAAGAAATCTCCCCCTCGTGTATACTGCATGAGGCATCCAGTACTATTGCAAAGAGTTCAAAGCCTTTCACGAAAGCAAAATTTCCCAGGTAATGCCACGATGTCCTCCAAAGGGTTTAACAATTACAATTCTAGTCAGTTATGATGAAGCAGTTACAAATACAGAGCATCATTGTTTTGCAGGGTAATTCAAACTGAGGCAATATGCGGTAGAGATATTATTTGGCAGGACATATATCTATGTATGATAAGGTAATAAATTTGTTAGGTAGGTACACTTATTCCGTATCAAAGTATACTAGGGAAATTTCCACTGCCCTATAGCAAGATTACTTGAAATGTCCTTTATTTCTAGGATTTCACAAATGTAATTCAAGCCTGGATTAATTTGAGAATAAATAAATGTGTCCTGCTGTGTGTTAAAGCATATAAAATGTGTTAAATTCTTTTGAAATAGAATATTTTGAATAAGAATATTAAACTGCTTAGTCAGGCATGGTGTAATCCCAGCAACTCAGGAAACCGAGACCAGAGGATGGCAAGTTCCAGACAAAGCTTTGTACTTCAACAAGACACTGTGTCAAAATAGAAAATAAAAACGGCTAGGGATATAGCTCGGTGTAGAGCCCGCCTGGGTTCGAATCCCAGAACCACACACACACACAAATAAAGATTATATTGTTTTGAGATTTTTATTTGTGTTTGTTAGAAAACACTAAAAAATGCTCAGCAAT
This sequence comes from Geosciurus inauris, assembly GCA_004024805.1. Taxonomy (NCBI): domain Eukaryota; kingdom Metazoa; phylum Chordata; class Mammalia; order Rodentia; family Sciuridae; genus Geosciurus; species Geosciurus inauris. The sequence goes on from PVHX01004678.1 coordinate 22,976, forward strand.
TTTTTTTTCTGTATATGAATTTCATCCAAATAGTTACTCAACATCAACCCAGGGTCTATGAAAAAAAAAAAAAAAAGAAACATGAACACACATATATCAAGAATTACAATAATTTGGCTGGCACACAAAACCACATAGTTAAAATAATTACTCATTATACTAACTGAACACCTAATTCTAAAATAAATTCACAAATTAAAACCTGCAATAAAGGCTAGAAAGTTAAATCACTATTGGTAAGGAGACTCCTGTCACAATGGTATTCTCATCCCTATTACTACAGGTATGCTTATTAAAAACCATGTGTTATGATTTGGATGTGAGGTACCCCCCAAAACTTCTGTGTTGATGCAAGAATATTCAGAGGTGAAATGATTGGACTGTGAGAACTGTACCTCACCAATCCATCCTTGTTAGAATGGACTGACTTGCTGGTAACTATAAGCAGGTGGGATGGGGGTAGGGGAGGTAGATTGTTAGGTAGGGATGCATCTTGGAAGAATGTTTTTTTGTGGTCCTTTATCCCTGTCTCTGCTTCCTGGCCAGCCATGAACAAAGCAGTAGTGCTCCACCACACTCTTTTACCATGATGTTCTGCCTCACCTTGGGTCCATGAACTGATCCACTGAAACCTAGAGCCAAAATAAACTTTTCCTCTTTTAAGTTGATCTTGTTACACAGATGAAAATCTGACTAATTTACCATGCCTCTTGAATCCTGGCTGCTCCATGATTTTAACAGAGTGACGCCTATATCAGAAACTTGACCAACTTCTTTTTAGAACTCTGGTTAATCTCAGACATTTTGTATATTTCCTCTATTCTGTTTTTTAACTTCCCTTATTCAAGACATGTGATCATATTTGCATACGATGAATAAGAAAATCACTGGATACAGTGAAGCAAACTTTTTATAATTGGGCTATTAGTTAATTTCAAACATGTACACGTAGTCTCTGTGCAAAGCATTTTGTCTTTTCTAGGAGAATTTTTAAGAAAAATCAAGTATGTACCTGGCCCTCAAATAGTTTAATGTCCAGATGTAGTGGAAAATAAGCACAGAAGTTATTTATGCAACAAAATTCATTTAAAAAAGTACAGAATTTTGAGAGCTGGAAATTTATGTTTTTGAGTATTTATAGACTACACAATCCTAATTACCATATCCAAATCCCATTCTAGGACTATCAACCATGAAATTGTGGGAAAGTTGGTGGGCATTTATTATTCTGTATGTGAAGTAGCTTTTCACTTCTTTTGTATAAAAGCACTTTCTATGATTTATGGGGTAGCCTTGTAATCTAAGGAAGTCAGTGTCCTAGCAACTGGACTGGGCACATTACGTAGGCCAAATGGAATAATTCTGATTATTTTCTAAGTCTGATAACTGGGATTCCTTTTGTTAACTGGCAGAAGGATATTAAAATCTTCATTGTAAATATATAGGAATAACTGCATAGCCTGAATTTAGAAAAGAGGACAGGAAAGATAGAATCTTGATAATATTTAGGTCCTTGATTATGGTTATTTTTAAGCTAGTTTTCTTCAACTTTTTAAGAAGCGTGTTAATGTAAACCAATTAAGTCACCTTTGCTTTTAAAGTCAGTTTTGTTTGAGTCATGTTTCTGTGCCTTCTGCTCAAAGACCTCTGACTAATAAAGGCAAATGACTTTTAATTCCTGATTATGATAGCTTTTGTTTTATTCTTTAAGTTAGTATTGAAGAAAAATACATATACGACTCTTAAATTTTAATTTGAAAACCTCCACTGATAGAAAGCAAAAATAGGACAAATCAAAATATCTCCAAATACCTGCCAGATTACAGAATCAAATTAAATGGAAAACAGAGTCCATGTAGTAAAATATGAAGGATAAAGATGAACACAGGAAAAGGACACAGATTGGCAATTATATCAAGATGACATTGGCAAGTTCAAGCATAAACATTTTAATATAACTGTAAGTCAGTAAAATATCCAGCTTAAAAAGTATTAGTTTGAGTAAAAATGCAAAGATCCAGTATTATATTCTATTCATAGGAAAGTCACCTAATATGTAATTTTAAGATAATTACAATAACTGCATTTACTCTTCCCTTCCCAAAGATTGTATTTTCTATTGGATAGACCAAGAAATATAAAATTTCTTCTAAAAAATTCTTCTATTGACTTTTAAGGATGGGTGGTGGAGAAGTATGCTATTAACATGTAAGACCAAATTCTGCAAGAAGACACAGAATGGGATTGTGAAAATAATCAATTACACTTTGTCCAAAATGAAAGTATTAGTTCCTATTATGTGAGACTCCCAGAAGTCCCAGAGTAGCAAGCAATACTTTTGGGGCATATCCAATTAAACTCCATTGAAAGATTTTCATATATTTAAGAAATACAGTAACATGACTGAATAACCTTTTTGAAAAAAACTTTTCTGAGTTTTTTTACTAAAAAAGGAAAAGAGAGTAGCTCAAACCCTAAAACACACACACACACACACAAACACGTATGAGCAGTCTATGGCAAATATATAAATATAAACATAAATATAAATATATATAAACACATACATATATAGAGAGGAAGAACGTCTATGATACATATATATATATATATAAATAAACATATATACATACATATACATACACATGCACATATCAAATAACCACAGAGTGACTAAAATAGAAATTACTGGACATAAGCCATGGTACAGATCACATATACAGGCCTAAATTTTTAAGCATTTATTCAAAACTGCTTTTTTTGAAACTGCTTTTTCAGTTTTGTTTTTAGGAGCATTAGCATCATTAATTTTGTTATAGGCAACTTTGAGATGAAATCAAATTGTTTCAGATTATATATATACCTATTACACTGGTAGCATATTTGTCTTTTGAAAGTTGCTAACAATGTAGAATAATCATATCAAACTAATGAAAAACCATCATTTCACATACTTCAAAATATATCAATATATTCTGCACTATAAAAATATAATAAATAGAATTATTTACTTAAAATTTAAAATAAAAAATTAAAATCAATTAGCAGTGCCAAAAAATTCAAACAAATTTATACTAGGATTTTATCCTAAAATGTTTATGTTAACATTTTTTATAGAAGCATATTTTGTAACATTTTTATATCTTTGAGTTTTGTAAAAATCTTCTCATGAAACACACCTGCGTACATGAATCATTATGCATACTGGATAAATCTGTGATTTCTCTCAACCTCACTCAAATAATTCTAAAACAATTTCTAGCCATTTTTTACTAATTTGAGTGGAGAAATATTTATACACACATACATACATACATACACATAAAAGTGGTGATTTATAACTAGAAAACTTGGCAAAAAATATTCAGGCATTTTGCAGACTATAGTATTTAATTCTCAATTGTATTTATATCAACCATTTATAATCACATAGTCATTTCCTCTTGTTGTGTATAAACCAGTTTGCTCTCCAGGTATGATATTTTTTTTCTTTGCCAAGGTTTAAACAGGTTGTTCCAGGTGTTACTATGGTGAGCCAACTGTTAATATGGGACTAGAGACGAACATTTATTCTTAAATTTTTGTGGCATGTAGTAAAGAATAAAAATGTCAAAGAAGACCCTGCATTTCTGGTATAGGACCATTCCTTAAGTAAGGGATACAAAAGAAAGAGACATCATAAGAGAGGTTATGTTGTAGTTATATAGGGTTACTTAATTATCTGAAATATCATAATTATTGTCATATTCACTTAAATTCCTGAGTCTCTTTAGTGTATAATTACATATAAATTAAGATACTTCATAAACTTGAAAAACATGGCCACATTAATATTTATAGCAGCACAATTCACAGTAGTTAAGCAATGGAGCCAACCTAGATGCCCTTCAACATGTAAATGGACAAAGAAAATGTAGCATATAAACACAGTGCAGTATTACCCATAAAGAAGAATGATTTTATAGCATTGCTGGTAAATGGATGGAACTAGACACTATCATACTAAGTGAAATAAGCTGGAGCCAAAAGTTGAAGATTGAATATTTTTCCTGATATGGTGGGAGAATTAAAAAATAAAAGAAATATCTGGAATAGACAAAGGGGAATGAATGGAAGGGAGGAGGGAAAGAGTGGAATGAATCTGATCTAACATTCCTATGTACATATATTAATATACCACAGTGAATCTCATCATCATGTATATCCACAAGACACTAATCTAAAAAAACTATAAATAAACAGCAAAAAGATTAATGAAATACAGGGAAAGGAACAGGAGGTTGGAGAAAGGGAGGGGAAAGGGAAGTACTGGGGACTGAATTAGAACAAATTACATTTACAAGGTTACAGAATACATTGCATTGGGAAACATTCTGTGTCATAAAGCTTGAGGTAATATTTGGATACTGAGCCTTATGGTATGAGATAATATATAGTCTCTCTCCTATCACTTGTTTTTTAAATAAAGTTTTATTGGAACATCAACTGGATTATCCCTTTATACATTGTCTATGGTACTTTCACATTATAGTAGCAGAGTTAAGTATACATTATAGAGACCACCACATGGTATAATAAGATTAAAATATTTACCATCTGGACCATATCAGAAAAACTTTCAAATTCCTACTTTAAAACACGATTGAAATTCTATTTTTGTGACTTAAAGTGAGAAGGTAAAGGCCTGATCTTGTCATTTTCTTTCTGAATCTCTTCAGTACAGACAGGATCAACTGTATTACTAGAATATTTGAGGAATTCTTTTACACCATTACAGCAACTACTTTATCTATGAAAGCCTTGTGTCCATAAGCAGTAAGAAGTTCATCTCCATAAATTACAGATAATAATTTAACTTTTTTGCTGCTGTCTGCCATAGGACAATAGTATCAAATGTTCCGTTGGTAAAGAAATGTACTGAAACTCAATCACACAAATTATTCCAAATCCCAACCATTCATAGTTCAATTTCTTGGTATAGTTCTTAGAGCCAGGATTCTAAGGGACTCATTAAGAAAATTTTATAAATAACTCTAGATATTTCAAACAAATAGAATAAATTACTTATAAAACTATTGGGAGAATTGGAGGAGCAATGAGAAGAAAGTAATAAGAAAAATTAATTATTAAAATATGTTTAGTATTTCCTATACAGTTGAGCTGATGGTGATGAAACCGAGCTGCCCTAGAGGAGTCCAAGGGCCCTCCTTGAGGACAGCCTGGACTACCATTGTCACAGGCACTGCCCACACCCTGGGAGAAATATTTTATCCTTCCTCCCACCCACTGATGTCCTCCAGGAGACTCCTAGCATCAGAGCTAATGGGAAAACCCCTATGAAGAAAGTGCTGGAAACATCTTCCATCTTTCCACACACTTCCCACCAGCAGGTGGAAAGGAAGCCACTGCAAACAAAATGTGAACTCAGCGAACAGAGTGACAACGGACAAGATCTGGCACAAATTCTACTTTTTCTATACATTTCACTTAATAAAGATGGTAGGTATAGTTTCACCAAACTATAAATTGGAACTAAGTTTTTAAACTTAGCATTTTGCCTATAGTAACATATTTTAAAGGGTGTCTCTTATATAGTTAATGCTATATGGTTTTTTTTCCTAGAATGGTGGTGGTGGTTTAGTCGTTTTTACTATTGTGTTCTCTATTTCTTAAATGGTTATGATTTAGATATTGGCTCTCTAGGACTGGAACACCAAATTCCCTGTTTTTTTCGACTTTATCGCTTTCTTTGTCCTCTGAGTTCTGTGAGAAATCCTCAAGTCCATCTTCCCACACATTGAGTTTTCTATTTCTGCTATCATATATTTAATTTCTAAGATATCTTTTCCTTTTATAGTATCCTGATCTGTTTCATGAATGTGATCTTTTCTTTAGCCAGCCCGTAAAGCATACAAAGTTTAATTCACCTTATTCCTCTTTGTTTCATTCCCTGTCTTTCATACTGAATGTCTTCCTCAAATGTCAAGAGGACTCTTCATACATTTGGCCTGGTCAGATTCCCCAGAGATGACTTTTCCAGATAAACTCATATTCAGAGACAAATTCAGGCAGAAAGCAGGAAATATCACCATTTGGAATTTAAGAATTTACTTGGCTCCTTATTTTTAGCACAAAATTCTCCGTGTTGCACACTGTCCTTTGTCCCCAAGTCCAATGAATCATTTCAGAGAATGAGCGCCCAGTTTTCTATCAGATTAGTAAAGGGTATTGCCCAGCTACATGGAACAGAAGGATAAATAATTTCCCAAATTGAATTTAAACCTGTCTCCAAATTTTAATTTTGTCTTTACTCCCATATCTAAAGGTACTTAATACCAGCAGTTGCGGGAAATACAGGAGATTTCACAGTTGATCTCTGACTTTTCCAAATATGTGCCAAAGATTCAGTTGTAGTTTCCATTTCACTTTCCACTCTAATCGTTTGTCTATATGCTTTTTATCTTCCAAAATATATTGTTTCTTCTTCTGTTCTTTTTGTCTTTACTGACTTATACCTTACAATTGTTGTCATTTTATTAAGGATTTTAAAAAGTATAAGATAAATGCATACACTAAATCTTTGATCTCTAACTAAAAGTTTCCAACACATTATTTTAAAGATCATTTTATGTACATAAAAACTGTGTGTGTGTATGTGTGTGTGTGTGTGTGTGTGATGTGAAACTGTGTGTTTGGCTGTACTTGTCAATATCAATAATTACCCTCCTCTTGAAACATCTTTCTTAAGTGCAAAAGTTTCCAGAGAGGGAGATGAATGCAAGTGTCCTGTCAATTCTTCAAGTTTCCAAATTTGAGGATGCTCAGTCAGTCACTTTAGGTGTAGGTTTTTAGATTTAGGCATGGACCACTCTTTCCTTCCATTTCTATGTGCCAGTCTGAGTTCACTTTTTCTATGAGATCTTTTCTAAAATCAAAAACGACACATTCAATTCTAGATTTTATTTACCATTTTCCCTAAAACTGCAGCAGTCTGTGGTCTGTGTGCCAATAATGACACAAAAGTTCATCAGACTTAATTTCACTCACAGTGGTTGAATATGTACACTGAGCCAGCTTCCCACTTTGGTTCTGTGACAGTATTGGGAAGGGGTGTCTGGGCAGGCATACTCAGTGAGTCTGCTCTTTGCCTAGTCCTTGCCCCTGTAGATTTTTTAAGGCAAGTGTGAATCATGATCCAGCTGTCTTTTTTGTTATCCAGAGTCCTTTCTCAGTTTTGGAGTACTCCATAAAGCTAAATACAAAACATCTACAGATCTGTGAGGGTTTCTACTTTGACCAAGATATAACTCTGCTTGTTTAAGGGTCTAATTTCAACAGACTACTGCTGTGAAGTTAAGTCCAAGTTTCACCACATTTTTCCAGAACATAAATTCCTCCTGCTATGTAGGTGAGAAGCAGCTCATACTATGTGAATTGGCTTTGGTTTTCATGACTTTTCCCCTAGTGGATAAGAATCAAGAATTGAGGTGAACCATGTACAGATACTAAATCTTTTGGATGACTCTGTAAGTTTGTGGATCACTTTCCCTATTTTATGTCCATAAGATGGATAAAAAGGAACAAGAAAAGAATAACAAGAATATATTTATTCATTGTTTCTTTATTTAAAAAATTGGTAACAAAATTCTGTTATACAACATTGTATATTTCTTTTTAAAGATTATCTTAACACTTTATTTAAAAATAAATAACATTTAGAGAAGTTATGTAAATTTAGTTTAAAATTAGTGAATAGTTGAACACATTTTAAAGACAATATCATGGGTTTATGACTTACATATAAAATTTATCCCCAGTGCATCATGAAATTATAAATTAGACTCTCCTGTGTTAACATTAATCTCTTTTACATTTGCAAAAGCACAGTATTTCATTACATGTTTCTTCATGTAAAATTTTTATTTGTTTGTGTGTCTTTTCTCCCAACTAGATTAGTCTCTGAGCGCAAGGACATAATGGACACTGAAATATTCATTCAATTGTTGAATTTACAAGTAGAATGTTAGAGTAACATATACTTACTTAATTTATAAAATATCACATTTTCCTTAGAAATCCCCATTTCATTGAAAAACAATAAATTACAAATGACACTACATATTTTCTTCATACTTCATTTGTATGAAAACATATAAAATGATTCTTTAAACCCTATATGTTTAAACCAGTTACAAAATATCTCATTAAAATGGCAAATGTAGTACTAGTTGTCCCAGTAAATTGTCAAATACAGGGGCAAATATTAAATGGAGAATTTGATTGATAAAAGGGATGCTGTGAATTATCTATGGTGATTGGTAATTGCAAATTTCTTAGGCTTTCTTTCCCTTCAGGAAGATTTTGAAAGTTATTTCTGATGTTATTGAGAAGTAGACATCAAAAAGTTTCCCAGAACTTTCCAGAAACACTATTAGTGTTCATCTCTCCCACATAGTACTGTACTGTACTTACTTGATCACATGGGCATAAGATGCAAGGTAAAACTATTTTATTTCTTGCTCTATAGAAAAATTTTATGTGTATATTAAGTAAAATCTTTAAGGTCATATGTAATTTTTAATTTAAAACATCAATATTTAAATATAAAGGTGATGAGATTAATATTAAACATGATGGCACAAATTTTAATTTAAAAATAATTTAAATAATCATATTCCCCAAAGAATATTTTTAGCTATCATAAATTGAAGTCTTTAATGAAAAACCTTTACTTGTGCTTATACATAAAATTACATGTATTTATTTGGTTTAATATCACAAATTTCCTTTCTCAGAGAAGGACTATATACATTATCTCTATTTATTAATTTACTTTTCTGTTTTTCTGATCAAATCTCTTTCACATATCCATGATTTAAACTAGCCTGATTTAAATCTGGGTTAATGTGGGTGATAGATTGCAAGGGTCCAAATTCATCAAAATAAGTATCCTAGAACATGTGTTGTTGTGGTTGTATTTGAATCCTATTGCAATTTGTCTACACTAGTCCCTCATTACTGAATTTGAATTGCTACTACAGAGATCATTGCTATTGCCATGAATTCCTTTATATAGAGAAATTTCATATTATTCATACATTTATGCTAGGTTAATACATACATAACAGGTGAAAAGCTAAAACCACAAGTAAACATTTTTGGAAAAGCATTTTTTTTTTTTGAACCAGGGATAGAACTCAGGGGTGCCTATCACTGAGTCAATACCCAACCCTTTTTATTTTTTATTTTGAGACAGAGGATTGCTATGTTGTTTAGGGACTAAATTACTAAGGCTGATTCTGAACTCTCAATCCTCTTGCCTCAGCCCATGTGCCAGCACGCCCAGTGGAAAAGCATATTTATTGACCTGATAGCCAGTCCAGTCATGTAGATGCACTGAGGATACATTATGCAATTGTTGTTAAATGGTTAATAACAGTATTAATGATGAAATTTAAAACAGCACAACTTATTAACTTTAAAAATATTTCAACATATCACCAGTGCTGCAAAAAAATAATTATATATATTTCAAAAGCTTTCCCTCCTAGCTGAACGTGGTGGCACACACCTGTAATCTCAATGGCTCCAGAGGCTGAGGCAAGAGGATCGCGAGTTCAAAGCCAGCCTTAGCAAAAGCGAAGTGCTAAACAACTCAGTGAGACTCTGTTTCTAAATAAAATACAAAATAGTGCTGGGGATGTGGCTCAGTGGTCAAGTGCCCCTGAGTTTAATCACTGGTATTCTGAAAAAAAATTTTTTTAAAAGCACATAAAAGATGATGAAATGTTCATCAGAATTTACTATTTGAATTTTCTTACATGTGTTCTATACAATCCAATGATATAATTATCACCTCTGACAGTTTGGGACAGCTCATTGTCATGTGTGCATTCCAGATATTTAAAAATGATAAAATTGTAAAAATTGCAATGCCATAATGTGTGTTTTTCCAAAACCATTATGAGAAAAAAATGGGGCAGATAATCAACATGTAGAAAGAGCATCAGGAACCTACACTCTGGTGTACAATATTCTTCTGAGCATCATCCAACTATAGAGAACTGAGTACAAACTGTTGTTTATGATTTCAATCCTTACTCTTCTGAAGAAATGTTTTATACATATAAAATAGGAAATATTTTAAATATAAAACAGAGCCAACAAAACTCCAACAGAACTGGAAACCTGAACGCAATAGTATTAATTATAGTACTAAGCACTTAGGGAGGCTGAGACAGGAGAATTAGGAGTTCAAAGCCAGCCTCAACAACAGCGAGGTGCTAAGCAACTCAGTGAGACCCTGTCTCTACATAAAACAAAAAATAGGGCTGGACATATTTTTGGACATTCTTGGTGTTCATGGAATCTGAGATGTAGAGCTGGGTTTCCCACCAATTCCTCATATATGATACTAGACAGGTCACATGTACTCTCCAGTATCACGTTTCTCTTTTGGAAGTGAGAAGTTAGGGTGGTGGCTGCCCAGTGGTCCATCAGCTCCCTTCTAGGAGCCTACTAGACTCTGGAGATCAGGAATTCTCTCTATTCATACTGAAAAGAAAAGGCTGAAGATTGAAGTAAGTCCTTGATTCTAAAGTATTAACTTTATCTTTTTGATATGAGTAATTAAATGAAGCACTTCAGAAAAGTTTAGTGTTCTAGGTGATCTGAACATTTTGAAATTATTTCATCTCAATGCTTTTTGTATGTCATGTGGACACCTAGGAAGGCCACAGATCTATTTAGACATAAGCCCTCAGTGACTACAAGACTCATTTATAATGAGTTTGGTTTATAAGGACACAGTTCACCTGGTCAGCAACAGAGCATTAGCTCCCCAGCAGGGATCTTTTCCTTGTTTTGAGAGAAATGGGAAAAGAATATTTATTCAGTTCCAGCAGGCCTAACACATAGTCTATTTCTGACTTTGTGGCCAGGGCCTGTCCCTGTTTCTTCTGTAAATGTCATAAGAATCTGTTTACCTAAACTTTCATTTGTTTTCTCCCCTTTATAATAGACTAAAGAAAAAAATTTTCTTTATGATAAAACATTCACATCTATTTAATTAATCCTTAATTTCTAACCGAAGTATTTGAAAATCCTTTCCGGCACTGTAGATTTTTATACTAACAGCCCTTGACTCATCAAATACAATTGCATAATTACACAGTTGCCACAAAATGAAATACTAACTTTTTAGTTTGTACAGGGATTATTTCAATAGAGACAAATGTATTTAAAGACTCAGCAAAAACTGGATTTTTATGAAGGTGGGATACATAAAATTTTTTTCTGGAAGCAATCATTGTCTTTATCATGATAATACTTGCCATTTTTAGCATATTATATCCTAGCCTTGTGTGCTGGATGTTTTGTATTCATTATCTTGTTTAATTTTTATAATAAACCTATAAGGTATTATTATCCCCAGAAATAAACATATTCTAATTTTTAAAGAGTTAAATCAGCATGCTCTCATATAAAATTTATATAGGCCAAGTCCACTGTATCCACTTATTTTTAAATAGAAACCATAACTGAATTAAACATTAACATTGTTCGTACTTATTTAGGGATTGGTCACATGATACTGTTAGCTTGCATTTAATAGCTTTTTAATACCTAAATGAATGAAACATTATATATTTCAGAGAGAGCCATATCATAACTCCATGTCTTTTGATTATGATGACCCTAATCCCTATAGTAAATGGAATGGGTTTTCTGATTTTAAGACCCATTATCACCTCCAGGGCAGAATTCTTGAAGTCATGACTTTTTACAATTTAAACCTCTTAAATAACTACCAAAAAAAAAAAATCTGCTGGTATCTGCTTTCCTGAGCTACTGAACCATCAACCCTGCCCTATCTGCTGTGTAAAACAATTTTCTGAATGAACATATTTTTACACATATTCTGTATTGTATCAGGCACTTTAAAGTAATGATTCTACTAGGACTTCTGATTATTTGGAGGGAAGCTTCAGCATTTGAACCCTACTCCTACTTATCTGAATATAAAAAGTGACTTGGAGCCAGGCATGGTGGTGCACGCCTCTAATCCACAGACTTGGGAGACTGAGGCAGGAGGATTCCAAGTTGAATGTTAGCCTCAGAAATTTAGTGAGACCCTGTCTCAAAATAAAACAATTAAAAAGGCTGGGATATGGCTCAGTGGTTAAGCGTCTCTGGGTTCAATCCCTAGTACCCCCCGCCAACACACACACCCAGAAGAAGCAACTAGAATAATAAATCTGAGACATGAGAAGAATGTGTAGGTGGTATACCTTTAAATTCCAATAATAGGAGTGCAGAGTCATGAGGAAAGATCCACTGCTTTTTCATTTGTTGGCAGTGGTTTCACTAAGCTGTACAAAGGGTGTCCTTTCTATTTATCATCTACTTTGCACACAGGTGATGACTTCTGTACATCTAAACTCAAGGACAAATGGATTTGGTCTCACACAATATTTTCTCTGTTTTGTGGGTAACTATGTCTTTTCATTGTAGGGTGTTTAAACTGTGTATGAGGCTTCATCAAAGAAAACATATTCAGAATAACAAGTAATAGGAATTCATGGAAAATGACTAGCTCAAGATTAAGGTCTGTGTTCATTAAACAATATATTGATCCTCAAGGGAATAGTATTATCATTAGTTGTATCCTGAAATGAAGGGAATAAAGGTAGCGGCTACCAGGATAGCATATTATAAGCAAAAGCCATGTGCTAAACCACATACACGTTTTTAAGAGCACAAATAAAGTATGTTTAAAGCTGGGATACAGTCATGAAATATGATTGTTCAGCTCAGTTCTCTCCTCTATAACCCAGAATTGAACTTGTTACTTCCTCTTGAATATTTGTAGATTATTTTATACTTAATATGTCTTTAAATAAATAAACTCATTTATTCTCTTTACCAATATCCACCTTAAGGTTACCTAAAAGTAGAACATTTTAAGTCTCTGAAGAACTAGACAGAAATTCCCCTTTTATCCTGGGCATATGAGGTAGCCACTTCTCTGAGGATAAATCGTAATAGAACCCAGATGTTCTGGTTTCATTTGATTTGTTATTACTCCTGTGGTTGTTTCTCAGAAAGGTTTGGAAATTCTAAAGGGTCTTTAAACTCCCTGTGCCTCGAAGGTTTAAGTCACTGAAGAATGGTCAAAGCATTCTGTTTTGGAGTCCAGGAGCAGTTTTTGAACTTTTATTATAATTCCTATAAAACAAGTGCTTACAGTACAAAGATAATTGAGAAAGTTACTGCTTACCAGTTTCCAGTCTAGCCAAGGAAGCAGAGCTTTAAGCAAGATAATATTCGAATATACTTCTAAGATACATGGACAAGGATGGCTTCTGGATTTGAAATCTTAGTTAATAAATTAATTTATCCTAATGATCATATTAAGAGAAGAAAGTACTTAAGGAATCATAATTTAGACACCTATCATGTAGATTTATCCAAAAATAAGTTTCATATAATCCATTTAATTCTACATTTAGCAATTATCAATTTTTGCTTTTGCACTGAGACTAAGCAATGTTTAGCTAATATTGCATGGTCATTTACAAGTTTTGAGATTTAAATTCAGAAATCCTTCAAGATCTTGGATTTCTATGAAGTATTCTGCCAGCCATTTTCTATCTTTTCTGGGCATCTTATGATTAAATAGTGATTATATTATTATGTTGCAAATTGAATTTGGTGAACAATAAATTCATTCTGTGTACTCATTCGATGAGATGAAAGAATGACAAATTCCTAAATTAAATCCAAATTTCCTGAATTTAAATGAACACTTTACTGCTATCAAGTGTTTTCTGGTATGATAAGTAAATAAATGTTGATCATCTCAATGAAAAAATAATTCAGGAAGTAAATTATTTCAATGCTTTAAATGTTATATTTCCATTACAAATAAACCCTACCTATCATTAATATGTAAGTATCAGCATTTATTTTAGCAATGGTCTAGCTGTTTCCTTAAGATTTCAAATGTCCTAAAAGAACTCCAAAAGCCCAGCTGAAGTCTTCAGAGTTCTTTGATATGAATTATTATTAATCAAGAAACAAAATAATTTCAATCATAAAATGGTTTACATCACTTGCCATAAAGTAAGTTTATAGTAGATGATTTTAATAAGTCACAAGACATGTCTCATAGATGCTACTGATTTGAAATCATTACTGCCTGAAACAATTAAGCATCTCAATTTTCCCCAGTGCTTAGTTATAGGAAACACTCTGGAAGTTACTGCTTCAGAAAAGATGTAGTGGCTGGGCATGGTGGCCCGGCCAGGTAATTCCAACAACTCAGAAGGCAGGAGAATTTCAAGTTGGAGAGCAGCCTCAGCAATTTAGCAAGACCCTAACTCAAAATAAAATAAATAAATAAATAGGGCTAGGAATATATCTCCATGGTAAAGCACCCTTGGATTTAATTCCTAGGAACATACCCACAAGCGCGCGCACGCACACACACACACACACACACACAAAGAATGAACTGATGCAGTAATGATGAGTATAGCTCAAATTTTTAAAATGTACATATTGTGTTAAATTTAGGAGTTTATGAAACATCTTATATACAAAAGTTAAAATTAAAGTACATTGCCAGGAATATTGCCATAGACATGTTCAAGCATCAGCATTCAACTTGTTTCTTTGCTCATAGGTTCTGTGTTGTGTCCCCAGAATAAAGATAAAATGTGCAGCACTATCACACCACAGACTCTGACATTCACTTACAACACAGAACCAGCAAGAAAATAAGAAAATTAATTTCTTAAGAATATGCTTCTGCTTAAAACCAATTTAACCTTATCAAGAAATCTTTGTTTCTAAATAAAGAAGCAAAAATTCAATTAAGAACAGAGGCCTAACATGCGAATACCATTTACATGATTAAGCAGTGATAACACACTGTTCTGCATTTAATTCCCACACACAGTATTGAACCAAATGTGAAACTGATACTTTGGTGACATTAAATATCCATAGCTTTGAAATGTACTGCCATTTAATTACTACCAAAGCCATGTGCCTCAGAGCTTTCTGTTCATCTTTCCTGTGAGGGTTTTAATATGGTGCTCTGTCAGGAACATGAAAAGTGATAAAAAAACTGTGAAAAAGAGTGCAATAATTAAAATCCCCATGCCTACTATCACAAAGCTGGCCACCTCACCAGAAATGAAAATGATCTCTGTACTCTGACTGAAAAATGGGACTCGGAACTTCAATCCACAATTGAATTGTTAGTGGTATTCTGACAGGTTCTGAACCCTGAGCACAACTAACACACATTTAAATCATTAACATCACTCTCCTACTCAAAACACAAAGGAATGTGTGATTAAACTGATAACTATGTCAGGAATTAACTGACTCAGAATAATTTTCATTCAGTATCTCCTCTTTCTCAGCCTTCAAGCTTAACCTTGTTAAAGTGCTTTATGGTACCCTAACCACCAAAAAGTACATGTGCATAGGCAAAATGACCTAGAGAGCACTTCATCATGTCAGTATGTCACAGCGATGAAAGAGGGGGAAACACTAATTAGGCCCATTGACTAGATTGTTTTCATAGTAAGAGCTGGAAAACTTATCTTTTCACCTCCACCCACAAGTGTGTGTCATTAGAACATATGTTCTGTGGTGGTATCATTAAAAATCTCTCTTCCTTCCATTGTGATAACAACAATAATGAATGATCCTGGCCCTACAAATATAGAAAATTATAAAGAAGTTAAATTACCTCTGATGCTATCAAAAAAGATTATGAAAATAACTAGAATGTGTCCTTCCAGATTCACCACTCCTACCCCTCCTGGCACTCCTGCCCAATGTGGCTCATGTCCTCCAGCCTTTATTCTGCTAGGGCAAAGCTGTCTGAAAGTTTATGAGCAGCAAAAGGGGAAGCAAGGATAAGAACTCTAAGGTGATCTACACTTCATTAGATAGAAGCCCACGATATCTCATTCTTATTTTATATTTGTTTGTTTGTTTGTTTGTTTGTTTATTTCATTTTGGTACCAGGGGTTGAACTCAGGGGCACTCGACCACCGAGGCACAGCCCCAGGCCTATTTTATGTTTTATGTAGAGACAGGGTCTCAGTGAGTTGCTTAGCACCTAGCCATTGCTGAGGCTGGCTTTGAACTCACGATTTTCCTGTCTCAGCCTACCTACGTGCTGGGATTAAAAGCGTGAGCCACTGCTCCCGGCTTGTAACTTTAATTTTGGCTTCCTCTTTGAGTCAAGGGCTACTCAAGAATATTTCTCAATCTCTCATGAGTGAGTCATTTGGGTCATTCTTCATTCACGTTTCCTATTTTTCCTGTCCCCTGATCATACAAGGCATATTATAAAACTTTCATTGTTAAAATCAGTAAACCTTTTTTATATATAAATATATGATTCATTTTTACAAATATTTTAAACACATTTAAATTTACAAATATTTTAATATATTCAGAACAATATATTCTTCCAGTAAGGGGCCAAAGTTTTTAAACATTTCTTTTAAATCAAGTTTATTAACTGTATTATCTAATTACTCTATAACTATGCTGAACCTATACATTGGGCACTGATCACATATTTGTCAGAACATTTGAAATTTACTCTCTTAGCAATTTTGAAATATATAATACACTGTTATAACAGTAGTTGCCAAACTCTCCTTTGAGAGTTTTATTTCTTTTTCTGTGCCTAATTGAACTTCTAGTGCTTCCAGAAGGATGTAGTGTAGAATGGTGATAGGAAGCATGCTTATATGATCATAAAGTCAGGGATAAAATATTCACTATTTCATCAGTAAATAAAGTACTATAATTTGCCATGAAATATGGTATTACCCATGTAATTTTATTGATATGTTTTCAGATTAAAAACATTACCCTCTATTTTTAGATTTCTGAGAGTTTTTAAATCATAAACAACTTTAATTCATGCCTTTCTGTGTCTATTAAAAATGCTATTTGTTTTCTATTATTTTGTTTACATTTAATTTATATTATTATTTTTAATGTAAAAATCAGTTTTACATTCCTGAAATTCCAAAAATCTTTTGGTTTTCTAAATTGCTGTATTTTATATATACTATTGAGATAGGATTCTTGCATATATGTTCATGAGAGGTATTGTGATATTAGCTTGTAACTGTCCTTTTAGTAATGATATTGTTAGGTTTAATAGCTTCTCCTAATGGAGGGAAAGAGTTGGGACATGTTCACAACCATTGCTAGGGGACTCCCCAGACTACCGGCTTCCGTCTTGACAGACAATGGGTCTAATACCGTCTAGTCACCTTGAAAAAAAAAAAGGTTTGAACTGGCATATGCCAAAATTCCTCTCGTTGTTGGGGAAAAAGTGAACAGGTGAACGATCTACCTCTTGGTTCCCTTCTGGGAAGGAAGGAGTTAATCTGAGTTCAGTGTCAGCACTTTCTCCAGGGCCTCCCAAACAACTGACTTCTGTCCTATAGTCTTTGGCCTCTGATTGGTCTGGCATTGTTGAGCTGCTTCAGGGAGACCAGAGACTATGACTTTAAGTTGTAGAAATCATAGTTTCTTCCTCCATGTAAACACAAAGTAAGCAGAAAAAAACCACAGAAGCCTGCTTCTCTCTGGGGAGGAAACAGGTTCATCCAGGCACTCAAAACCATAGCTCTGATGGGGACTGTAAAGTATGGTATTTAAGCTTGTTTGCTGCAGAGTAATAGGACCTGGCATAATCTTGCCTCCTGGGAACAAATGAGAAAAGAGATGGAGATTTGGGCTAGCAGTTACCTTAGAGACCCCCTTACTGATTCATCACAGAGCAAGTATATGAACAGCCCTGGCTCCCAGGTTCTCACTGGAAAAGGAAAATGCAGGAAAGAGCATCCAACAACCCAGCTTTTCTGAAGAGTAGACTTCAGCCTTACTTTTCCCAAATCACTGACAGACTCTGAGATATACTACATACCTATGAGGGGCTAAGAAAAAGGAAAGTGGGTAATTCTCAGGTTTGGAGAGGACACAAGAATGTCTGGCTGATCTAATTAGTGGCAACCTTCATCAAGAAGACAGTCTAGAAAGACTGGGAAGCAATAGTTGACACTAACATAGGAAGATGAAGAATCAGGCAAACCTGTTACAAAGTAACAAGGTATCTCTCCAGAAACTGATTGTAATGATATTTAGTTATATGATTTATCTGAAAGAATTAGAAGTTACTCTAAAAGACATTCATTATAAGCCAAGAGAGTGCATAAAAAAGTGAGAATTTCAACAAAGATAGAAATTAGAAGACACTAACCATAAAATTCATACAGCTAGAAAATAAAATAATGGAACTCAAAAATTGACTAAAAAGTTGAAATATCAGATTATATCAAGCAAAATAAAGGATCAATAACTTCAAGGTAAGTCATTTTCAATAACTTAGAGGAGAAAATAAAAGAATAAAAAGAATGAAGTATGCAACACCATTAAACAGACCTGTGTAAACATTATGGGAGTAATAGGAGGAGAAGAGAGAAAAGACCAGAAAGTTTATTCAAAGAAATAATGGACAAAACCAGAAATAGACATTAAAAAAGAATCAAGAAACATAAACACATAAAATTAAAAAAACAAACAAACAAGGAAATTCATACTAAGCACATTATAAACAATTTGTCAAAAGTCAAAATCAAAAAGAAAATTGATATTTCACATACATGGTAACTTCTGTCAATTTGTAGGCATAATTTTCAGAAATAATCATGCAGGCCACAAAGAAAGTGGGATTATATATTCAAAGAAAATAGCAGAGATTAGATAGAAAATAAATAAAAGACAAAATGGAATACATAATAATTCAACAAAATCAAGTATTTTTGAAAAGATAAACATTAATAACAAACCCTTAATAACAATAATAATAAACAATAACAATAACAATAAAAAATAACAATAATAATAAACCATTAATAACAAGACCCCCCAAAATGAGAGACTTAAATAATAAATTATAAAAAAGGAGAAATTATAATTGATAACACATACAGAAAGGATCATATGTAGCTGCTATTACCAATTATATATAAATGAACTAGGTAGCCTAAAATAGATAGATATATTTATAGAAGCCAAAAGTGGGAATCGGATTTATAAGTAAGATGGTATTAACTCAGTGATTAAAATCCTCCCAACAAAGAAAAGCCTGGGACCAGATGATTGCATTAGAGAATCCTACCAAAATACATAATCTTTGAATTTTTATCACCCCCACAAAAAATAAGGAAGATGGGAAACTTTCAAAATCATTTCATGAAGCCAGCATTACTATAGCATCAAAGTCACACAACAACACTGTAAGAAGATAATTCCAGGTCAATATTCTAGATGAATATGGATGCAAAAATCTTTCATAAAATATTAGCAAGCCAAATACAATACATTAAATGGATCATATTTTTTGACCAAATAATATTTATCCCTGGGACTCAAGGATGGTCCAATGTACAAAAATCAATTAATGTGATACAACACATCAACAATGAATCTAGTCATTGACCATAAGTAGATGCAGACAAAGCATTTGACAAAACTTAGCACCCTTACTCAAAGAAATATTCAAAAGAATTAGAATATAAAGATAGTATCTCGGTAAAATAGAGGTTTTATATGACAAGCCCACTGCTAACATCATACTCAATGATGAGAAAGACAAGATGCCCAATCTCAAAATTTCTGTTCAACATAGTACTGGAAGTCCTATCCAAAGCAATTAGGAAAGAAAAAGAAATAAAATGCATCCAAATTAGAAAGGAAGAAGAAAACTTGTGCCTATTTTCAGAGGACATGGTTTTCTATGTATAAAACTCTAAAGACTCTACTAAACCCAGTTAAAACTAATAAACACATTCAGTAGAATTAAAGTTCACAAAATCAACATATAATTTAGTTGTGTCTCTGTATACTAACTCATCTGCCATAAAAGTGCAAAGAGTATACAATGGGAAAAAATATTCTCTTCATCAAATGGTGTTTGGAAAACTAGATTCCACATGCAAAAGAATGGAACTAAAGCTGGGTGTGGTGGTGCATGCCTTTGATACCTAGGAAGCTGAGGCAGAAGGATCACAAGTGCAAGGCCAGTCTCAGCAACATTAGCAAGACTCTCAGCAACTTAGCGAACCCTATCTCAAAATAAAAAAATAAAAAGAAGAATTGGGGATATAGACAATGGTAAAGCACCCCTGAGTTCAATTCCCAGTATCAGAAAAAAAAAAAAAAATGGAGCTGAGCTTTTGTCTTATACCATATACAAAAAAAAAAAAAAAAAAAAAAAAAAAAAAAAAAAAAAAAAAAAAAAAAAAAAAAAAAAAAAAAAAAAAAAAAAAAAAAAAAAAAAAAAAACCAAAAAACTCAACATGGTTTAAAAAGAACCAAATGTGTAAAATTACTAAAAGAAAACATAAGGGAAAAGCTTCATAGTGATGGTCTTGGCAATGATTTTGTGGTTATATAAACAAAAGCAAACATAAACAACTGGGGCTATGTAAAACTAAGAAGCTCTTGCAAAGCATAACAACCAACACAGTTAAAAAGCCACCTACAGGATTAGAGAAAATATTTGAATATTATTTGTTTATAATTGAATATTCAAAATATTAATAACTTAAAATATTAATATACTAATATCAATATTTTAATATTAATATTAAATATATGAATATTAAAATATTAATAACAAAGTATTAATAAAATATTAATAACTTCAACTTTGTAGCAAAAACCTAAAAACCTACTAAAAATGGACTAGAGACTTAAGTAGATATTTCTTTGAAGAAGAAGACATACAAATGGCAAGCAAGTATATGAAAAACATCCTCAATGTTATTAATCATTAGAGAAATTCAAATCAAAACCACAATTATATGTCATCTCACACTAGTCAGGATAGCTATTTGACAATGACAATAGTGTTGGTAAGTGTGTGGAGAAAGTGTGTTGTCCACTGTTGGGAATATAAAATGGTACTGCTGTCCTGGAAAACAGTATGAAGAATTTATAGAAAATCTAACAACAAAACTACCATATGATCCAGAAGCATCATTTCTGGATATTTATTCAAATATAAAATCAGGGCCTTGAATAGATATTTGCACTTACATGTTCATAGTAACACTACTCACCATAGTCAAGAGATGGAAACAACCTAAATACCCATTCACAAATGAGTAAAGAAAATATGGTATACACATACAGAATAATATTCAATCTTAAATAACGAGGAAGTTATATAAAAATATGTGACAACATGGATGAATCTTGAAACAGTTTGCTTAAGTAAAATAAACCAATCACAGAAAGACAGACAATACATTTTTCTACATATATGTGGTACCTAATATAGTCAAATCTATAGAGGCAAAAAGATCCTCAGCAATTTAGCAAGACCTTGTCATAATACAATAAAACTAAAAGACCTAGGGATAGAGTCAAGTGGTAAAATACCCGTAGGTTCAATCCCATAGCAAAATAGCAGTAGTAGCAATAATAGCAGCAGTAGTAATAATAATAATATATTGTATTTTAAAATTTTTTAAGAGAGTAGGTCTAATTTGAAGTGTTCTCACATAATTAAAATTTAAAAAGTTAAATAAAATCTCAGAAGAATACACCAATGAACAATGAAGACTTTGGGGAAATTTTGAATTTTTAAGAATTTTATTTTTAAAACATAGTAGACTACATAAATTTTCTATTTCTTCTGCACATTTTGATAATTTCTGTTTTTCAAGGAGTCTGATAATGTTCATTTAAAGTTTTGAGTGCATTACATAAAGGTTTTCATTTTGTTCTATTTTTAATTAGTTGTAGAAGTTTATTCCTGATATAGGTAATTTTCATGTTTCTCTCTTCATTAATTTTCATGATTGTTCATCATTTTTATTAATGTTTTATAAGAATTCTTAGTTTTTAAAATATTTGTCTACTATACATACACTGTGTTCAACTGATTCTCATCATATCATTATCTTCTTTTACAACATTATTAGGATTTAATTTGCTAAAATTGTATTCCCATTTCTTCATATCAAAGTTTAAATTGAAGGTTTCTAACCTTTTTTCTTGTCTAATATAATTATTTAAAGCTGTAATTTCCCCCAAATATCACTTTAGCTATATCACATATGTTTAGAAATGACTTATTTTTAACAGTATTTAACAATATAATTCTTCAATTTTATGTGCTATTAATAATAAATTATTATTTATTTATCACAGCCCTTGATGAGAATGTGTGTGGAATTTTTTCTACTCAGATAAGCAGACTTCAGATCATAACACATAGGCTCCTCAATGCTGTGTCTTCAGAAGATCATTTTTCTTAATTTTAGGGAAGAACATGAGATGTCAAGACTGTGAGCAGCTGGGAGGATTATCATACTTAAAGAGAAACCATTTCTCAGAATAATAAAAATAATTTTCTAGTAGTCACAGCAGAGGGATCAAATAAAGCTTGACATACCTGAATGTTGCTGAGAAAATCAGTGAATTTAATGACATTATTTTATAAATACTTAATTGAAGAAGTTTGCTGGTGGCCAAGAGTGCAGAGGTAATTCCTGCTTCAGTTGAAAAAATACTATATACTAAAGTTATTTATTATGACTTACATGCTACAAAGTAGTCTAGAGGAGTTAATATATCACCCAACACCTAGTTATAATAAACAGTACTTGAACAGAGGCAAATAGTACCTGAAGACATGTAGGTCTGATCGCTATCAGACCTGAAGAACCATATTCACTCTTCAGTTAATGAAAGAAAAACCAAAGGAGGCCCAAATCTCAAAGAACTTCAGCGTGCACTTACATTACACATGCACTCATTACATCACCAAGGCAGCTTCCTTTTTTTGCAGAAGACCAGAAGAAAATCTTTCAGCCTGTTAAAGTGCTATATAATCACTGAATTGGACCCAAATAAATTATAACTTTATTCCACCATTAAATCCTCTAACTTACTTAAGACTTAACCCTTTCTATCATCTATCACTATAAGAACTATGAGATTCTTATTCTCTATTACCTTGCTCAAACCATTTGTCTTTTTATTACTGATAATTACTCAAAGATGCCCTTTCTCTGCCCTTTTATTTCCAGTAAGTCAGCTATAATTACCCATCAGTTTCCCATGTGGGACATCACTGCATCACTAAGAACAATAGACCTTTACCATGTTATATAGTTAATCTTAGTCATAATGACAGAACTTGTAATATTCTAAAATCAAATCCATTTTACAGCTCATTTTACAGCTCCAGGATTAGTTTTAACAGTAATAGCTTCTGTGTGATGAGATAAATATATCTTTTGCCAAACATGTAAAACATTTGTTCAGCTAAGTTTGGCTAGTGATTTTTAATATTCTTCATCACTTCAATCAATCAATTAGTCACCTACAATTACTCAAATAGAAATAAAAAGACATACTCTTCATATTAGAACTATATCTGTTCTGAATTCAGCTGGATACACACATGTACACTCACACCATGAAGGCTTCATTCATTTCATATTAATCTGACAAAAGATATCTTTATGCTGAATTATTGATACTTATTAAAAGCCATAGTTCCCACCACCCACTCCCCTTTGATGACCATTCAGTAAAAGGAAACAAAAAGTTAGCAGAAACACTGTCAGAAAGGCAAAGTAATAATCAACAACGTTTGTATAACAAGCATTATGTTTAGTTAATGTAGTTTCCTTTATAAGAAGGTATGTGAACCTTATAAAATTTTCAATTAAAAATGTTATTCCAGTTTGCATATGTAACTTCAGTTTAGTTGTATAAGTTAAATGTAAGCAACTGTAGGCAGTTTAGTTCTATAACTTAAATGTAAGAATAAACAATCAGTAGAAAATAAATCATTTTAAACAATTATGATATATCCCAATTCAACTATGGTTCCTTGTGTACAGCTGGACTTTGTTTTGAAACACTAGAATCTGGACAGAAGAACACAAGTTTAAAAAATAGATACATGTTTGAAGTCTTCTCTGGGCTTCAAGGGAATAATTGAAATTGTTAATGAATTATATGACCATAAATAACTACATTTACAAAGTATGTCTTTAACCTTCCTCTACTTGACCATAACAACTCCTGCCCAACTCAATTATTTATGAAAAGTCAACCACTATGAGGATGCTTTACTAAGGAAAAGCCATCAAATAGGGAGTATTATTAAATCCTGTTTGCTTCCCCTCTGCTAAGGTGGGCCCATCCAACCTCTTGCTTTCAATCCCTAGTGAAATAAATCTTCCATCTTTGGAAAGTTTTTGCTTTTCCTCATGATCTAAATTTCCTCCATTTCCTCAAGATTCATTTTAATTCACACTGCATTGTCATATCTCCTAATTTTTCCTGTTGTGAAATGATGTCTTTTATTGTATGGTATGCCTATATCTTACGTACTATCAAACACAAAGGTGCTTGATTTATCTAAGTGAACAATTTTTTATACCAGTTAGAATAATTGAAACTGAATATATAGTTCCTCAAATAAACCTAAATTTATTCTTCTTCAAATATTTATTGAGCATTTATTGAGCATCAATCATGTACAGGTTCTCCTCTCATCTTCATGAGGATGAACAAAAATTCCTGGGCTCATAAAATGGACATTTTGTTTAGCAGAAAAGACAGAGAAATGAATCATTAGTAGCATAGGTGCATATCAACTGGTGGAAAGTGCAGTGAAAAAAAGACATAAAATAATATTAACAAGGATGATATCACAATGCTTATTAAAACTTATAAGCAGACCTTAATGTTTCATAGTCTTAACGTTAAGTCAATGTTCACAGCTACTTATATGATTATCTCATAAAATATCTACAATTCCCAATCACCCATCTAGTTAAATCCAGTCTTGTGATTGAATTCTGACCAATACCGTTTAAGGTAGGGATTGAAATCATCTAAAGTTTCTTTAAAAGTGACATTTGACA
Source organism: Geosciurus inauris (assembly GCA_004024805.1). Classification (NCBI taxonomy): domain Eukaryota; kingdom Metazoa; phylum Chordata; class Mammalia; order Rodentia; family Sciuridae; genus Geosciurus; species Geosciurus inauris. The sequence goes on from PVHX01004678.1 coordinate 47,983, forward strand.
TAAGCCTTTGACACTTAATCTCATTTGCTGTACATGGTATTCTGGTGAGGATGGGTGGAACTCTAGCCACCATGGTGGACCAGGATGATAGGAGCCATACCCGAAGAGCTGCAGAGCAATGGACTGAAGGGAACCTGGGTTTTCAGGACTTTGTGGAACAGAGACAAAATAATACCTTTGCACAAACTCCAGAATGTTATGTTAGAGAGAATTAAAATTTCACTTTGTGTAAGCCATCTTTGTTTGAGGTCTCTATTATTTACAGCTTGACCTAATCCTAACCAGCACATCATAGATCTAAATGATGGTAAGGATTCTTCAGCTTCTGGGGCAGGGACTGAGCAAACTGACAGTTTACTTAATCTTTTTCTTAGAAATATAAAAAGTAAGCAATCATGATTCCTGACCAAAATGAAATATTTTAAAGCTGATACATATACCACACATTTTCTCTTCTCTTAATTATGCAACTTAATTTATTGATTCACCTTTCTAAAATGCAATGGAACAAGTAAAATTCTACAAATTTCATATATGTATGAAATATGTATATATGTATATATATTTTTTCCCAAAATTTCATGAGAGAATTTTCCTGAATCTCTATAATATTTCTACAGCCAGGCTTTTTAGGTTTGACAAATATGAAAACCTTTTTGAAAGGACAAAAATTGTTATGTTAATTTATTATTTTATATATATATATATATTATAAAAACAAAGCAAAAGTTTCTCATACTATGAGCCAGCTTTGTACAAATATAAAATCAAAACAAGTTTTAATTTAAATTTAAACAAATCTTTTAAACTAGGAAAATACCAGTCAACAATATTATTTTAACATGTCAAAAGAAGTTATTTTGCTCAATCTCAATTGCTTTTTTAAACATGTACTATTAAATGTTAGTTCTCTTCTGTACATTATATCTGTATGCTATATATAGATTTAATTCTTGACTATTTATCTCTTTGAAAACCCCTTTGTTCTAAAACACAAAGTAGCATAACTTGGCCTTTGCTTGATACCAAGCTATCTTTTGTGTATTAAATCATCCTCTGGTGGTTTATTTTTAACCTAGAAGAATGAAATTATGTTTATACAATTTTTAAATTCAAAAGAAAACTAAGAATAATGATTATATGGCAAATTTTCTACTAAGGTATACCAATATGGACTGGACTTGTGTTGCATCTGAAACAATTTATAAATGGATAAATATATGAATGATTGCCCTTAAGATATTAGATATTAGAGAAGAAAGCACAAAGCCAATGATTGCTTACTATAGCAGGACTGATTAACACATGATGACCCTATTCAATTCTGGGGAAATAAATACCTAAAAGAATTACAAATAAGAATGCCCACAATTCACATAATGTTGGAAATAATACTTATCCTCAGTCACCACAGTAGGAAACTTCAGAACTCACAAATGTTCACTGTAAGTATTGATAAAGATTGTACCTCAATTAGTGGGAAAATTGAAGTCTCCAGCTCTGTGCAAAAAAGCTTAAACAAGACTCAAAATAATAAAATTAAATAAATTTATTTCTAGATAAATTAATCATGTCCTAGGAGAAAAGTGAAGAATATGTTTAGGAGTACAAAAATATCTAACACTGAAAAATATAAAGTTTATAATGTGTGACATTCAATCAGTCATACAAAGAAATAGAAAAAAACAACTTACAATAAGTATAAAAATAATCCAACTGATCCAGAAATGGTAGAGGTGAAAGATTTAGTAGACAGATATTAAAATCATTATTATAATTGAATTCTAAATGTTTAGGAAGCATCGGGAAAGATTGAACATGTAAAGTAGAGATATAAAATGTATCTAAAAAATATCTAGAGATGAAAAATACAGTGGTTCACATGGAAAATACATCAGGTAGAATTAGCAACAGATTAAAAATTGCAGAAGAAAATATCAGTGAACTTAAAGAAATAGCAATAAAAATTAGTCAAAATGAAACACCAAGGGATAGGGACTGGAATAAAAAGATCATCACTGAACTGTAGGACAACTTCAGGTGATCAAATATTGGAGTAATTAGAGTTCCCAAAGTAGGTGAAGTTAGGAAGAGAATTTTTTATTGGTTCTTTTTAATTACACATGATACTAGGATTCATCTCCATATCACAATAAAACCATGGAATACAATCTGCTCTAATTCAGTCACCAGTACTTCCTCTTTCCCTCCTCCCTTCCATCACTGCATTTCCCGCCTTCTATTCTACTGATCTTTCTATTTACTTAGAGTATTTTTTAATTAGTGCTTTGTGGATATGCATAAAGGTGATATTCACTGTAGCATATTCATGTATGTGCAGGGCAAAGCTAGGTCCGATGCATCCCACTGTTCTTCCCTTATTCGTCCCTCCTCCCTCCTTGTCAATCCCCTCTACTCCACTGATCTTTTTTCTCTTTTGATGGAATTCTTCCCACCTTGTTTCTTTTCTTTCTTTTCTTTCTTTTCTTTTTCTTCTTCCCCCCACCTCCCATCCCTTAATTTGGACTAACTTTTGCATATCAGAGAAAATATTTGACCTTTGACTTTCTGGGTCTGGCTTATCTCACTTAGCATGATAATCTCCAATTCTATCTATTTAGAAATTGCCATAATTTCAATGAAATGCCATAATTTCATTCTTCATTATGGTTGAGTAAATCTCCATGTTGCATGTACACTACATTTTCTTTAACCTTTTATTTGTTGACAGGCACCAAAGTTGGTTTCATAGCTTGGCTATTGTGAATTGTGCTGTTCTAAACATTGATGTGGCTGCATTCCTATAGTACGTGGGTTATAGATCTTTTGGATGTATATGGAGGAGGGTGATAACTGGGTCTTATGGCGGTTCCAGTCCTAGTTTTATGAAAAAATCTCCATACCACTTTTAAGAGTGATTGCACTACTTTGCAGTCCCACAAACAATGTATGAGTGTACCTTTTTCAATACATCCTCACTAGCACTTATTATTATTTGAATTCTCAATAATTGCCATTTTGATTTGCATTTCCCTAGTAGAAATGTTTAACATTTGTTTCATAATTTTATTGATCAATTGTATTTCTTCTTTGGGGAGGTGGTACCAGGGGCATTTAACCACTGAGCCATGTCCTCAGCCTTTTGTTAGTATTTTATTTAGAGACAGAGTCTCACTGAGTTGCATAGCACCTTGCCATTGCTGAGGCTGGCTTTGAACTCGCAGTCTTCCTGCCTCAGCCTTCAGGGCCCCTGGGATTATGGGCATGAGTCACTGCATGTAGCCTGTTTACTTCTTCTGAGGTCATTCTTTTTTTGAAACAAATAGATAAAACTTTGCCTGAATTATGGAAATTATAAATGTACAGATCTGAGAAGTTAAAAAAAAATATCCAAAGCATGAAGCATACAACTACACCATAGCATGGCATATAAAATTATTTTAAATTACTAATAAAAATAATTTTTAAAAAACAGAGTAAGGAAATATGTACAGTGGCACAAAAATAAATATTAGAGCAAATTTCTCATCAAGAATAGTATAAGCTAGAAATCATGAAGAAAAATCTAGAACAAGGAAAAAATGGTCAACTAGAACTTTGACAAAACATGTTTCAAAAACAAAAGCAACATCAATACCTATTCAAACATAGAAATAATGAATAAATTCATCACTAGTAGAGCTGTACTACCAGAAAAGTTAAAGGACATCATTCAAATACAAAGAGATCCTAGGTGCCCCTGAATATACACAAAGGTCTAAAATCATAGGGATTGATAACAACATAGGTAGCTTTAAACATTTTATTTTATTATATCAACAAAGCCATAACAGTGTTTATGGCAACTTAAGTCATAATAGGTAAGCTATGGGACCAATCCAGATGCCCTTCAACAGAGGAACTGATAAAGAAAATGTGGTATATATACACGATGGAATATTACTCAGCCATAAAGAAAAATGGCTTTATAACATTTGCTGGCAAGTGGAAGGATCTGGATATTTTCCAATTCCTTTTTTGAACAATTCCAATGTATCTCCAATTATTCAAAGATGTGTAAACATCAATTGCAAAATTTAAATTATTTTTGTTTCATTTAATACATAAAGGAAAATATTGAAAATATTGTGATAGGGAAGTAGTGAACAATCAAAACATGCACAGGGGCGAGACAGCATGAAAGTTTCCTATTGAAACCTTATTGTTTTGCACTGTCTAATGTGGAATATTATTTGATCCCCACTAAGTTGTACCTCTGGGTAGATGACAGCTGGGATATTATAATACTCCCCATCAGACTATGCAAGACAATGTATAGAATAGCAAATTGAAAAATAATAATGTTGAAAATTTAGAGCAGTGATACAATTCTGAAAATAAAGAAAAAAAACTTAAAAGTAAATGTGACATATGAAAAAACTATATATCAGGGACACAAATGGGCAATTGCATGGAGGTAGTCTGTAAGAGCTAGATGACTTTGATGATCATTACTTGTATTTTGAAGTCTTGCATCACACTGAATAGTTGCTTTTTGTCTTGTAGGGAATGGTTCTCTTCAGAGAGTATGCTCACCTTCATTTTCTATATGGAACTGCTCTTTTTGAACTTCTATGATTCGATATACCCTGACTTAAGCACAGCCAGTTAAATTTTCTGTCTTTTGTGCCACATGCCCATGTTGTTTGGGGCATGCAGAAGTTCATTCTGCATGCACTCATACACGGACCACACATTGGATGGAAACAATACTGGTGACCGAACAGCAATATCATGTGTCTTTTTATCCTGTCATGCAAGTAATTATTTTCAAAACCGTCAGTAACTTTGCAGACTTCTTCAGGCTAATGTGGCTTTAATTCATTAAAAGCTCCTGGAATTTCATCAGCTGGAAAAATGCCAAAGCCCACCAATGATGGCTCGTTCTACTAAAGATTTCATCATTGCCATAACACATGGCCAATCCACTCACCTAAATTTCCTGCCAAAAGCACTAACCTGAATGAAAGACAAACTTTACGGATAACACCTTGATGTTCACTTTTAGAAGCCTTGATCACATCTCACTCTGAATGTGTCATTATGGTTTGGGATTCAAATGAAATTAATTTTCTCCTTCACAGTCCACCAAATCTTCAAATATGTATAAAGTACCTTGCTGTTTCCTGTCATGAATCCATAAATAAATGGATATATTCTAGAAGTTTCAGATCCAATAGAACCATGAATTACATATATTTGATTTAAAGAAATACGTGGGAACAGTTCTGAAATTGCCATTGATTAGCTAAAATGAAGCATGTGCTAGTTTTTCTCTTTTAGATGTATTGATAAATAGGTTTTCCTTCTTGAACAATCAAATACCTAAACAATAATAGTTTACTATTTAATGTGTTTTATAACATTGGAACTATCTGGATCAGTTAAGTGTCTTTGATTGAAAAAGTTGCTGAGCTTTTCTAATTCTTTCTATTCTCTGATGAAGGGCATTGTTTTTTTTAAGGGGAATGTGTGCTGTGTGTGAAGTGGAAGAAGTCCTGAATTATGGAATAATTTGGCAACAATGCTGAATACAACCAAAAACACATTAATCTCTTACCCAGTACTTGGCCTTGTGTTTGACTTACTTTGTTCCCCCCGCCCACCAATGAGAATTGTGGTGTTTAGGATTTCAGCTTTTATCAGAACTTTAACATTTTATCATTTGGAATTTTAATCTTTCAGGATTTTTCAGAATTTTGATTATCTGGGCTTTCACTTTTAGGGATTTTAGTCTTCAGAAATTTTGATCCTTCAAGATTACAGAATTTAAGATTACAGCTTTCAGAATCATCTTTCAGCATCATGATCAGCATCAACATTTAGTATCCCAGGTATAACGCCAACCATCATCTAGCTGGCTAGTCCATTTTCTGTCTTCCCTTTTGGACACTGGTAATCTTTTCCAAGATAAATAATGGGAGAAGGGATGTGGTAATCCCTTCAATGCAAATGACATTCAAGTCACAATCACATTAAACTGCTGATTTTCTAACTTGTCCAGAAAAAAGTTATTTCCACCTCTCAATATAATCAAACTGGCATGGTTCTTAGAGTTGTGAGAAATGAAATGTCTTCTCTACCAAATGTAGTCTCTAAGCCACCATAGAGCAATTTTAAAATGCTACTCTGCTTTGTTTGCTTCTGCTAAGATGCCATTCATTAGTGTGTTGGACATTTACAGGAACTTAAAAAAACAAAACAGGAAAGAGAAAATATAAACTTAATGAATGTAATAGAAAAGAAAAAATACAAGTTAAATATTAGAATGGGTGCATTTTCAACAAGATTATCATAATGTTACGTAATCAAAGGTATATTTTATAAAACAAGAACTGTATTAAGCCATACCTGACTCCATTTACTCCCATGAAAGAAGAAAAACCAGAGAGTTATGGCTATGACATGGAGTAGAGAAGTTCTAAAACAAGACATCAATTTCCACAGTCTAACAAGCATAAAAAGGTGGCTCCCAGCTGAAGAGACTCCCCCTGCCAATCTTGCCAAGCTGGAGGCACTACACTGCCTGAAGTGACGACTTTGGCTAAAACCCTGGAGAGGGCATTCTGCAATAAACTACTCGATACTAGTTTATCCTGTCACACAACACTGACTCTCCAGGATAATTTGTAGCTTTGTACACAGGCAAAGCTCCCACTAGTGTCTGCATAAGAAGAGAATCAAAATGTTGTAAGTGGAGGGACCCTGGTCACCCAGGCAGTTTTCTATTTTCAATTGCTGTATTAGCTCTAATTTTTCAATGCAATCTTTAACAGATAAAATGCAAAACACACAACAACAGGATAAGAGTAGGATGGAGTATTTCAAAGTGGTCCCTTACTCCAATGTTTTTGGAGGTCAATTATAAACTATTAAAACAGTATAAGCACATTTAGTATATGGGTGTATCTATTTACACACATTTGTACAGTGATGAAAAATGCTTTTGGCCTTCATTTAGAAAAATATTTTATAATACATCTAGTTGCTAATGACAGTAATGCAGTTATGGTTTGGAGCTATGGGGTTTCCATTGTGTTAAAGATATTTTATGTAAAAGTTATCTATTGCTGCATCATAGATTGCCCCCAAACGTAGTGACCTAAAGCAACATAGACTTATTATCTCCTTTCTTTTGTGTGTCTGTAATTTAAGCTTAGGGTTATCTGGGTCTTTTGCAACAGGGTCTCTCACATAGCTGCAATAGGGTTCAACTGAAAAAAGATCTACTCAGGTGACCATTGGCAAGATTCAGATCTTATGGACTATTGGGTTGGGGACTTCAGGGCCTTGCTGATTGTTGAGTGGAGGCTGCTTTGTTTTGGACATGGTATAAGTGTGTCCCCCAAGCTTCATGTGTTGAAATGTAACCCCTTGTGAGCTATTAAGTGGTTAGACATTAAGAAAACTTAATCTGACTGTGGTACTTAGAATTGTGGGCATGTTGAGAATTGATTAGGATTAGATAAGGCCATAAGGGCAGAGCCATCATCATTGAATCCTGGTGGCTTTGTAAGAACTCAGAAAGAACTCGGAAGACACACATGCAAACACATGTTCCATGTCTCCAGCCATGTGATGCCTGTGCAGCTTCAGGATTCTGCAAGCAAGGAAGCCATCTCCAGATGTGGCCCCTGGACCTTGCATCTCCAGGACCACAAACCAAAAAGAAACTTCTTTTCTCATAACTCGCACAGTGTGTGGTATTCTGTTATCAGCAAGAGAAAATGAACTAATGCAGAGGCCTTCCCCATCCCTGGCCATGCTGGGAGCTATGGAAGACAGCTCACATCACAACAGCTGGAAAGTCAGATGTAGATGTAGACAGGTCAGCAATCACTCTTCTATATCTGGACTTGGAAGTAACATTCTGTCAGTTTTGCCTTACTCTGTTCGTTAGATGCAAGTTCCTGAGTCCAGCCCCCACAAAAAGGGAGTAGAATCGGGGCTCAACTGAGAATGGATCTACTCAGGTGACCATTGGCGAGATTCAGATCTTGTGGACTGTTGGGGTGGGGACCTCAGGGCCTTGCTGATTGTTGAGTGGAGGCTGCTTTGTTTTGGATATGGTATATGTGGATCACTGGGAGTATGAAAGAAGCTGCCCACCAACTACTATAAGAGAGACACTGGGACATAGCCTACCTATAATCTATCAGAAGCAGCACCATGAATGACAATAAGTACTGACTGATTCCTTCTAATGTATACTGCATTGTTCCTAGCATTTGGTATTTGAAGATACAAATGATACCTTTGGCTTTGAAGAAAGACAATTAAGTGTTGTAAACATGATGAGGTGAATTTTATCCTAAATATACTTTTCCTTTGTGAGTGAAAAATATAGTTTATTAAACAGAAATATGAAATGGCACATTAGCAGATTCAAATTTGTAAAAGATATACTAATGTATTCTTCAGAATTAATGGCTAGATTTAACTTTATAATCAATTCAGCTAGCCACCTAGTAATACAAAGTGCCAAACACTGTTTTCATAAATCAATTTGTCTGGTACCTGTACCAAAGATGCATTATAAGCTCTTTGGCCCAAAGAGAAATGTATAAATTTAGTGCATTTATCAAAAGCTAGTGTCTTAAAATAGCAAATTAAACACAAGTAAAATAGAAAAGAAGTAATAATAAAAAATGAAAATCCAAGAAATAGAAGACAGAGATACAACAGAGGAAATAAATCCAAAGTAGATTATTGCAAAAAATTAAAAAATGGATAAACCGCTGTCAAAGCTGATAAAGAATTTCTAAAGAAAAAAAACAAGATTAAGAATGATAAATAAAAAATGATAATCTACTTTTTGTATAAGAATGAGTAAAATTCTCAAAATTCGGGAGGAAAATCCAACTAAATTATGTATGTTGGATAATTAGAAATACATTTCTTTTATAATGTAAATATATTTAATGGTTTTCACTGAGTAGAATGCTCAAGTCTGGTGAGAATTTTGTTCTTCCCTAAACTACCTTTCAAACTTTGAATAGATTTCTCATTCATCAAAAATAAGTTGAATAGAGAAATCAGGGGAAAACAAGAATAGCAGAGAAATATTTCTATGGTCACAAATATTTCCAAAAAGTTACACTTACATATTTCATAATTTAAATGAGATGTAAAAATTCTTTAAAAATGCAAATTAACTAAAAAAACTATAAATATATAAATCCATGGCTTTGTTATTAAAATTATTTCAATCCCTGGTACCAAAAATATTAATAATAATCAAATTCTTTTCCATTAAGAAAAACCTGTCCAAGTGGCTTTGTCATGTGATATGATATTTATTGACTGATTGATTGATTGATTGATTGATTGTTAAGATTGAACCCAGGGCTTTAAATGTGCTAGGCAAGCACTCCACCACTGAGGTATATCCCCAGCCTTCATCATATAATTTTTACAAATAATTAAGGCATCTTACACCAAAACATCTAGAATATAAGCTAAAAAAAGAATACCAAGTAACATGTTTTATAAAGCCAAAAAATTAATTTTAAACCCTAACAAGAATATCTCAGCAAGGGCTCTTATATGAACATAGACATAAAATACTTAATAAAATATTAGTATATTAAACCCAATGAGAGAGGCCAGATAAACCCCACCTTGGCTTTGTTCCCAATATACAATAGTGATGTACCATTCAAAGATCAGTCAGTGCAGTCTGCTATTTGGAAAACCACTCCCAGGTGTCTCATATTTTTGGACATCCTGTGAGCAGGGGTACTGACAACCCTGTTCTAGATTATCTTTCAAAAAAAGATGTTTAGCACATAGACTTAAATATAAAAGTAGCATCACCCTGCAGAGCAGAGAGCAGGTTTCCTTACTGACCAGCAAAATAAATGTTCTGTTTCACTCCAAAGCAAAGACCAGGCATGTTATTGCTCATTATATGAGATTTAGATCATCTAACCTAGGAGTTGCTCTCTTTAAAGTACATCAGTGAGTGTTAAGGTATCACCTGGCTTTTTCAGGTTGAAGTGAAGCTCAAGGAATCAAACTAAATGCTACTATAAAAACTGATTGCTGTGAGTAAAGAACCTTCCCTGTCTCTGGCCCAGGGTCCTTTCTTCTGTCAGCATTCATGAAACTGTGGCAGGGTAATTCGTTAGTTGCCAAGTAGCACTTAATCTCAAACCCATCACAGTTCCAACAGTAATATTAACCAGAGGAGAAAAAAAGAAACACTTCTACCATTATCTCAATAAAAGCAGAGGAAGCATCAATGGTATTAAACATTAATTCATCATCTAAAATTCTTAGTAAACTAAGACTAGAAAGGAACTGCTAAATTTGACATATAAATCTTTAAAAATATATATTAATAAAATATTAACCTTTCCTCAAGACTGAAATGAGATAAAAATGCAAACTAGTCATTATTTTAATAAAGATCCTATCAAGTGCAATTTTGCAAGATAAATAAGTAAAAGGCTTGTGATTTGGAAGTGAAGAAATAAGTGATATTATTCAAAGACAACATAGTGGAATATTTGGAAATCTAAAGAGTTTATAGATAAGGTATTAAAATTAGTAAATAAATTCAAGTGATTCATAGGACACAAAATTAAAATATGAAAATAACTCTGTTTGCATATACCAGTAAAGTATAGTTTGTAGTAAATAAAAATGGGATTTATCAAATTTGGAAATTGTTAAAAAATTATTAAATAAATGTTTTAAGATGTTATAATAAAATGTAAAATGCTAAAATTTTAATTCACATTTTGTATAAAGAATATTATAGAACTTGAAGCACTTATGCAACTTCCTACAGAACATTGGTGAAATACAAAAGACAATAAATGAAGGGATATATTCATTGAAAGACTGAATGTATTAAAGGTTTCAATTCTCCCCAGGTTATTCTGTACGCTCAATAAAATCTAATAAAAAATTAATAATTCTTATTTGAACATTGTTAAGTGATTCTAAAATTCATAGGATCATGCAAAAGTTTTAAAGTGACCATGGTAAATAAGACAGCATATCAGTGGCAAAAAATAGACAAACATGTCAATGGAACAGAATTATGAGTGATGAAAAAAACTCAGTTACCTGATTTATTGCAGAAGTAACACTGCAGTGTAATGGAGAAAGATATCTTTTCTCTAATTGGTACTAAATAAATTAGACATCTGTAGGGAAAAATGTATCTTTCTGCTCAAGTGATGCTTAAAAATTAATTCCAGATGGATTGTTATAAAAGGTAAAATATTAATGCTCTTAGAGGAAAACACATGAGAGCATTTTTGTGGCTCTGAAATAGACAAAGTTTCCTTAAATATGCTAACCATAAGACAAAAATTGGTATATTGTTTTTCATTAAAATTGAGAACCACTGATCATCAAGGGACATCGTAAAGAACAGTAAGGAATGCCCAACAGCTTCAGAGGATGAGAAAAAAACAGTGGCTACAAAAATGTATCTCAGGCCTACAACCAGTGGCCACAGAGTCAATTCTGGGTCAGAATTCATGGAGTCAGCATCATTATCGAGGATATTATTGAATACAAAAACAAAGCTCATATATTGAAGTAAATACATACATTCATAATAAATTTATCCAATGATGAAAGCTCATCCAGCATATGTAAATACCTCCTACAAATAAACAAGAAAAAGAAGGGAAACATGGGCAAAAATTCTTGAAGAAATAATTCATAAAAGAAGACTTCAATTGGTCAATTTACTTATAAATTAGTTCTTTCTTTCTTTCTTTTTTTGTTTTGGTACTGGAGATTGAACTCAGGGGCACTCGACCACTGAGCCACATCCCCAGACCTATTTTGTGTTTTATGTAAAGACAGGGTCTCACTGAGTTGCTTAACACGTCACCATTGCTGAGGCTGGCTTTGAACTCGCAGTTCTCCTGTCTCAGCCTCCCTAAATGCTGGGATTACAGGCTTGCGCCACCATGCCCGGCTATAAATTAGTTATTTTCATCAGCCATCAGGGAAATGCAGGTAAAAGGCACCATGTACTACTTTTTTCATGCCCTACCACCTGAATGGCTAAAATGAAAGTGATGGAAGATACCAAGTATTGATACACATATAAAAGAAACCACACTTTCATTTCATTTACACTAAGTATAAAACCAGGCAAAAGCAGTCTATGCTGTTAGACCTCAGGACAGTGACCCCTGTGGTTATAGGCATGACTACAAAGGGGAACAAGGAGTCTCTGGTAGTGTGATTTTCTTCTCTGGGTGTTGGTAATCTGACTACATTCGGTTTATGAAAATGTATCGAAATCTGAATGTTTGTCCCCCCCTTTTTATTCTCTTTCATACAATATAATTTAATAGTTATAATAAAGTAAAAAAAAAACCCAGCTGTATCTCTTTTAGAAGTTTCTAGTGGAATCAAAATTCTGTAGAAATTTCATACTAACCATTATGTATTAAAAATACATGGACCACTTATTTTTTTTTTTTTCATGGATTAGAAAAAATTTTTTTTTTAAATTTTTATTCTTGTTTTATTTAGGCTTACATGTTGACAGTGTAAATTGACTCGTTGTACATAGATAGAGGATAACATATCAATTCTCTAGTTGTAAGTTGTATAGAATCACATCATATATGCAGTCATACATAAAGTTAGGGTTATTTTTAAACAGAAATGTTGCATAATTTCTTTATTTTATCTTTGATTCAATTTCTCTATCCAAAAACATTTTATTGTAATGAAAACCCTCTACTAATCACTTCATCATGCCTCAAAGATACAATTAGGTATGCACATTAACTTTTAAAAATACCTTATAAGTTTCCAAGTACTAATGAATGTCTTCAAGGTAGTGATATCATTGCAATTATATTAGCCAACGATCAACTGATCAAAATGCATTATAGCTTGTAAAAATGTTATAAAATAAGTCAAATTATAGTAATTTATTACTGGAATAATTAAGGCTCTTCCCAATTAGTTTACGTGTCTGCTTTTAAATACTCCATTTTGTAAGATTGAGATAGGGTTCAGCATCTGCTCTAGCCACATTTCACTCTCATAATGTAAACACTTAGAAATCTAATGCATGTAAATCAGTAGCTAAAAATGCTAGAGTTTGTTATGAATGTCACTGCATTCTTTGAGTTTCTACAAGGATATATGTCCAAAATCATAATCAAAAATTAAAATTATTTAAGTCTATTTACTGAGAATATTAATGGACCTTCCTTCACTATTGTAGAAAGCAAAGTATTGCAAACCTTACTTGCAGAAGCATTTTCTTAGATATTCAAGTCATTCACTTTCAGTATTTCAGGAAAGTCCACCAAATTGCTTTAGCAAGGCTTATCAAAGGATTAGTAATCATTCCTCTTTATAGTTCACTTAAAGACACTTTGTTTTTAGCTAAAAGATGTGAATCAAGGGTAAGAAAAATACATATAATTGGAATTTGGGTTTAGGTATTTTGGTATAGGCATATAATTATGTCACACTTCAATTTCACAATCATTTCCAAGTGTCTTAAAGTGTCACAACCTGAAAACAGAAATAGACACTTGAGAAATATTTTATGAATATATTGGTAATATTGCTATGAAAAGTTCAAGTTTATAATCGTGCATTAGGCATAATTAGAGCAGCAAAGAACATATAAGAAGAAATTGATGTTAATTCAATAAAAATCATTATACAAATTTCAAGACACATTATATTATATTATGGAGATATGTTATCCTATAACATAAACACATAAATAGACTTTTTCCTCTTAAAAGCTAATGAGAATATTGTTTTGTTAAGGTTAGCAATGAAAGAGAGAAAGAGAGCAGTATTTGGATCACTGTTATGTAATGACCATGGGTGAGTTCATTATTTAAACTTCCAACATCTTTCTATTAAATAAAATTAAATCTACAAATTAATATATGAACTTATAAATGATAAGAGGCTTGAATGATCAAGGAGAAAAAGCAGTAACCAAATAAAGAGTGAATACAGATTTATAATATCTATAAATTTTGGCAAAAATTATCAAGTGTATTTTCCTGTAAGCAAATTTAAAGTGTTTTAAATTTAATGTCAAGAAAATTTAAAACACTGACTTGTGTTTGATTTCTTTTCCATTAAATTAAAGATATAAGAACCATCTATTAAAGATTAATGTCAACATTTTTGCCTTGTCTTCCTTGAAATCATACAAATTGTATCATTAAGACTCAAGACATAGTCCAAGACCCAGAAAAATGTCTCATCAAATCCTTTATCATGAAAGAATGAAATGAAAAAGAGGGTCCATGTCACGGAATATTGAAACTGACCTGTAGTTCTTTTTGTAAATCTTGAATAAATTACTTCTGAAAGATAGACAGATGTGAGTTAGAATTATAAATATACTGGATTACAAAAAGAAAGCCTAGCCGCTCAACAGGCAGATAGAGAGAGGTAGGGTAAATTATATTGCTTTCTCAAACATTCTCTGGAGTTTTCTATCTCTGGTGCTCTGGTATTCACTCTCTCAGGAGCTCTTTTACTCCAGGTGGGAAATGAAAGAGGTGAGACCATAAAATAAAAATAACCGTCTATGTTATACAATACATCTGAGTTGAGTGGATCTCAAACATGAACATGGATACTTTGTATCTAATGCCAGAGTTCATCCTTAAGACACTTGGATAGGATACAGGAAGACATGAAATCCTGCTGTGACCTTGCATAAAAGTCCTCCAGGTAGCCAGCCACACATTGATTCATCTCTGTTATCTCTTGCCAATGCACCTTACTAAGATTCAGCAGGTGAATGAAGTAGCCTTTCTTTGTAGAGTGTAAAAAGGATAATCATGACAATTCATGTAAAAAGAGGTGTGGTAAGGTTCTTCAATTCTAGGCTTAATCAGCAGCAGATCAGTTTTAGGAAGGAGTGCTTATGGAAGGGAAGGGTCTAAACATTGACTCATTTAATGTTATCCATGCTCTAATAACATGGATATCATAGCATAGACTATTATAGCATACCATAGACCATCCATGCTCTCATAGCAAGAGTCTTTCAGAACCTCCAGGAACATGAGTAACCCAGTTTCAATATTGAAGAGTAGCTCAGGCTTGGCACACCTTCAAGTACAATTCCCAATAAGGCTCTGCCTTTTAAATTTGACACACTTTGCAACATATCTACATATTTTCAAGTCTTACCAAGGGAATATTTAAAACTAATCTAATATAACCTAGCTAGCATTTTTAAATTTTTGGTGTTGGTTTTTATGTTATTTATTCAATTTTTAGTCCTTTTTAAATTAAATTCTCACTGGTTTGGACAAGAAATGAATGAAAGAAATAGAACAGTTTCAATGCAGATATCATCAATAGATATAGGTAAAGTTTATGTTCCTTTTTACTCTTCTAGACAGTGGACTGGAAATATCTGAAAGATCAGTGGGGGGAAAAGCAGTTTCTTAAAAACAAACAAGGTTTAGGAATTCTCCATAATCCCTTTTCATCTTAGAATCCAAATAACAGAGGTCAATGCTAGCATTTGAAAACAGAAAGATAACTTACTCTGCTTACAGATAAGATGAAAGAACCTATATAGAGACCAGAGTATATTTGAAAGGGGGGGCATATTTGTAAGTGGATTAGTTTGGAGGGTATTTTATACAAAAGTCACCTTTATTGAATGGACTTTTCAAAACAACATCCACTGGCATATTTGTTAAACTAAGCAATTCCTGGACCTGTGACAACTTTTTTCAAGTATTCATATGGTTGTGGGGATTTACATAGATAGTTTTGTGAATAGTCCTGATTTAATGTGGTCTGTCTCTGCTTTAAATGGGAGCTCCAAGTTTGCAAATGCTTCTGCCAAGCCATTATGTTTGTTTATCAGAAGTATTTGAGCCCTTCCACTTTTCACAATGATCAGGGGGACAGCTCCTTACTAAGCAACAGTTTAATTTCTAAACATAGTTTATCACAAAATACATACCTGAAAATATTGTCTACACACACACACACACATACACACACACACACACACACACACATGCACAGTCCTTACACAAGACTTGCTTTATTCATTTTATTGACTGTTAAGATAGATACTATGTAATTATGCTCCAAAGTTGTTACAATAATTTAAAGTCTGTAAAAGTTTTTATTGTCAGCATTTGGTATAAGTTTACTTTGTACTTTTGATCTAAGAGGTATGAACTTATACATTGTGATTGGTTTAACATTAATCAATTTGATTACTGTTAAGTTTAAATATATTTTTATCTTCTTCTCCACCTAGTTTCCTCCTCTCTAAATTTCCTGTTTATGTTCTCATATGTTCTGTGAGACTTTCAATTGTTCCTTAACAATTTGTAGAAGCTCTGTATCTATTGTGAATGGCTAAATATTCGTTGTTTTTTTATGGGATGAAAGAATCCACAGATTCTTACTTTAAGTCAACTTGATTTATGAAAGGCAAACTTCATTGGTTGTAGTTTGTACTTTTGTGTCTTTTTATAAGAAATTTTTCTCTATCCAAAGCCTTAGTCAAATTGGTCTATATTTCTTCTAAGTACTTTTAATTTTTTTTTTTTTTTTGGTTTAAGGTATTTTATCCACTTAAAATTGATTTTAATAGCATATGATGTAGGTATTTAATCTTATCTTTCCTCATGCAGTTAACTAAATGATACATCATTTACTGAATCATTCTCTTATTTTTAACATCATTTCTGTCATATACCATGTTAACATACACACAAGTTAGTTTCCCAGCTCTGAACCATGAAGTTTTTTATCTGTACCCTATACCGATATCATACTGTCTTAATTATTATAATTTTATAGTAAATTGATAGAAGTATTATTTATAGTTCTTGCTAAAAGTTTTACATTTTGCTCTTTGATATTTTAATCCTCATCATTTGAAATTATTTATTTCATTCATAAATATGATTATGATACATTTATAATACCATCATATGATTTTATTTTCTAATAAGCTTTTACAATTTCACAAAATATTTTCTATTTTTCATTTGCACCTTTTGTTCAAGGAATCAAATCATTTTTTACCTTTTCATTTATTGTTTAATTTTTATTTTTTTAAAAAATGTCTCATAATTTTAATATGCATATGTGGGTTGGCAAAGCCAAAGTTTAGTTAGTGCTCATACCATTCTCCTGAATAACTCAAGGACCTCAGAGTGCTATTGCTCAAAAACCCAATCACTTTACACATTAATATTTTATAACATTTGCTGCTGTTCCTTGCTTTAGATAATCATGGTTCTATTAATACCTAGTTCTACCAGTTTAATTACTCATAAATGCTTTTTAGAGCCCATTCCTTCCTTTTAGAAATTTTCTCCTACCTGAACTGTATCCTTCAGTCATACTTCCAATAAAAGTTGGAAAACATTAGATTTTCTCCTTATTATTTTACCCTCATCCTTGAATGATAGTGCAGCTTGGCTGATATGCTGATTTAAGGATTGTTTTCTTTCTAGCACTTGGAAAATGTCACGTCCTTATACTCTGGTGTTCAGTTTTGCTGTTGAGAATTTTACTCCATTTGAATTTCTTCCCTTTTGTGTTTATCTTTCCCCATTCTTTTTTAAAGTTTTGTTTTAAGGTTCTGCAAATGTATATGTTCAAGTGTGGATTTATTAGTGTTTATCTAGTCTTAGTTTTGTTATTTTCCTTGAATCAGATGACTCCAAGTCTTTAATAAATTTGTAAAATTATCATTTTCAAATAGCATCTCTTCCTTTTCCTTGCTCTTCTGTCTGTTCTCTAGTACTTGAAGTCCAGGTACTTTATTATTTTATCCCATTTCTCCTACTTTCTCTTTCACATGCTCCTTTTATCTCTTTGTGCTTTGATATCAATTTCCTCAAATCATCATTTACTTACTTAATTCTTTCTTTAGATGCTTCCAATGCTTTATCAAACCTGTCTACTGATTTCCTGTCTCAATCAGTAAACTTCTCTTTTCTAGAAGTTCTACTTCTTCCATACAACCTCCCCAATCTTTTCTACAGTGATTCCATTTTTTGAAATGATTCTTCATATCTAAATCCTACATACAAGTCATCAGACCAATTTTACATTTGCTTCTTCCAGAATCACTACCTGAGATCTTTTTTTGTTATTGTTCTTCATTTTTTAATTTTGTCCCAGGTGGGTAGTGTGAAATCAAGGCATGTGTGAGTGTGAATTCTCATACAAGAACTTTTTCTTGCCACCATATTCTAATTTTCCTGAATATTGATTATAAATTTAACGTTATCAATTTCCTGCATATTTTTCACTAGCCCTCCTTTTTGAGACTTGAAGCTTCTTGGACATTCCACATTTTATTGCAAGGGTTTTAGTTACTCATGCTGTGATGATTCTACAAAACTTTTCCTTGCCTTGCCTGAACACAAAGATCCTCTGTAAGCTTGATAACACCACTTATCCCTACCCCACCACCAGAGGGCAGCACTAAAACCAGCTCAAGGGCTTATACTTTGGACTTCACTTCATCCTTTTTTAGCACCAGATTATTTGGTTTATCTTATCTCAGCTATATGATTAAAATAATTCAAAAATATATTTTACTCATGTGGTATATTTAAATTAGGAAAAATGTCATATTTATTTTTTATTGCTTGTTTTTTCTTAGTTTTCCCCAGAGTTCTGGGTGCACCCTAATCAGGTGTTGTGCTGACACACACAAACACCTCCAGCTCACTAGGACAATATCTAGGATAAATACATGTGTCTGAAATTGACTTCAGAAATGAGAAGCCTGCCTCTTGTTCCAGAGAAACAGAAAAGAGGTCTTTTTCCTCAACAATTGGTATGAATGAGTAGGGTGTACTGTGGTCACCTTCAGAACAGAGAATCAGTCAATCACCTCACACATTTATTGAGTGTTCGACTTCAAATAAATCCCAACTTTAGAAACAGTGTTCATGAATTTCTAATACATCACCCTTTTACAATTTGTATATAAATTTATGGGCCAAAAGATTTTTTACAAGTGTTATTTTCTCTTGAATACGTTTGCTAATTTTCCTTTATTTTATGAACTTACAGATTGTTCACCAAAAATACCAAATTCACAGTAATATATTTGTGACTTTGAAACTATTATCCACAAACCAGAAATCAGAAAACAATTAGCATGGAATCTTTTAGTACAAATTGTATCATTTTGTTTTTATTCAGCAAAAAGAAAGAAAAAAAATTAACGCTCAGTGTGTAGCACAGGTCATACAAAAATATACATAGGTTCTAAAATAACTGCTAACAAGCAAATTAGCTACCAAATGAAATGGCAGTAGATCAATAATGACAGTAAAACTACAGAGTTCTCGCTGATCTCATATTGTCTGTGAATGCAAAAGAGGTCCCTACAGGCCTCCAACAATAACCTACACAGAATGAGACACAGAGGGTATCGAGCATAAAGATAGTTCAATCTCCCAAGGCAGCTCTTGTCACATCAAACCACCTATTAGTCACAAACTCTTACGACTAAGAATTCTCTGGCCTCCTGAGATTGCCTGTCATCTTGAAGGAGATAATACCAATGAAAGGCACCAGTTTCTTCTGTAACGTGCTTAGTTTATTGTTTTCAATAGATCAAGCTATTTATGATGTTCCTAACACATATAAATAAGGTGCTATACTCTTAGATTAGAAAATGACACTAATTTGCCAGTAAATGGAAAAGGAAAGGTGAACAAACTGAATGTGAAAATGAAGGAATATACCAAAAATAACACATATCCTATTATTTTATGTATCTTTATGTTACTTAGAATTACCCAAAAGGGTGTTGATAGAACAGCAGTAAGAAATTTAAAAGTTGAGAACTTACAGAGTAATTTTTAAAAATCACTGGTTGAAACTTATTTGATGGTTATAGAAAATGAGATTGATGGATATAAGTAAGAGTAACATAGTGGGTTGATGGTAATAGAGGGGCCTGACTCTGAGGTCAATGTTGGAACACTCATTAGGACTATGTAGTCTACACATAATACCAAAACATCTCTAAGAAGGGTACAGTTTGACATATTCAGGCAGCAAGATGCAGTAGCAAGAGACTGTAGACTCAACTCTGAGCCACTATTGTTTTAAATGGGTATGGAGAAGCTAGTGACATGCCAGGTGGTGGGCTAATTGCTGCAGCTCTGAAGGTGACAACTTTCTTCAGAGTTAGAAGTCTAATGGGAAAAGGCTGACAGGTATTTCAGTTAGACAATAATTGCTGAGTTTCCAGTATGAACACGGTGCCATTTGTGTAAGGATGAAGGACATATAAATAGTACATTAGAGCATTCTGAAAAGGTCTTCAAGAGAAGGAAATTCCTAAGTGTGAAAAACAGAAGGATAGAGCTACATGGAAACCAGAGTGGTCAAGGCTATTCCAGCAAGAGACACCTGAAGCAGACAGAGCAACCAGAAAAATAGGGCAAGACACAGAGGCAGGAGGTGTGCAGAACTCAAGGCATTGTGTGTCAAACTCAGAACTTCTACAGATTTTTTCCCTCTATGATATGAAAATAATTTGAGAATTTTAATAAAAAAATCACTCTGTAAGAAATGTGGAAGGTAGACTGAAAAACAGTGACACTGGAAGTAAAGAGAAACTGTGAAAGGTTAATGGAAGAAGCTGTGGCATTGGCAATGGAAGGAGTGAATTGAAAGGGGGACATGTGGAAAGTATAGGGTGGATAATTTGGCTGCTAACGGAACAATGCCTACAATAAGAGCAATGTCTACAGTGATATCCAGATTTCTTTCTTGGTTTCTCAAAAAGTAAGGAAACATGAAGAGAATGTTCCATAGGAAGAAAGGGGAATGTTTTTATTAATAATGGGCATGTTGCTTTTGTGGTGAATATAGTGTAAACATTTAGCTGTCAGTTCCATGTTTACTTTAGATATCAAAGGTTTGGCCATCCTTAGTGCAAGGGAAGGGCACAAGTAATACAGCTAAATGAAGAGAACATACAAGGTTAAGAAAGCAATGGTTCAATAAGTGGCCTTTAGGACATCCAGACTCTTAGGAAGAAAGCAGAAGCAATAGAATCCAAAACTATGGAGTGACTAGCTGGGTGTTGTGGTGTACACCTGTAATCCCAGTGACTCAGGAGGCTGCAACAGGCAGCCTGAGCCTGTTGGAGGCCAGCCTGAGCAATTAAGTGAGACCTTGTCTCAAAATTTAAAAAATAAAAATAAAAAAGTTCTTGGAATGTAGCTCAGTGCCCCTGGGCTTAAATCCCAGTACCTGCCCCCTACCCCCAAAATGTCTGTGCAGTGGCTGGATAAACAAGAGGTAGATTTATCAAATATATAGCATTATGAAAGCCAAGGCAGAAAAGAATGTTTCCAAAGAGGAATCAGAAACTGACTACAATGCCATGCAAAAGTCAGTTCAAGTAAGAGAATTTAAAAGTTTCTAATAAATTATTTTAATTAGAAGGACACTGATGACCTTAGTAAGATGAATTTTAGAATAGTAGTCAAATAAAGACAATTAAATAATAAACAGGAAATGAACTGGGCTCGGTGGCACATGCCTATAATTTAAGCTACTTGGGAGGCTGAGTCAGGAGAATGGAAAATCAGAGCCCAGCTTGGGCAACTAGTGTTGTAGCTCAGAGGCAGAGAGCTCCTGGGTTTGATCCTCAGTGCTGTGAAAGTAAGAAAACAAATAAATAGGAATGAAGAATTGAAGATATTATGTATAGACTGCACTTCTGAGAAGCTCATCTATGAATTAGTACTCTAATAGTGATTATTATGTGGCTGAGCCTTTAGGAGTGTTACCATATGTCAGCTGCTTGCCTAGTGTTCTCTAGCAACTAAGCCGTCAAATCATCAAAAATATGAAAAATAAATATTATTATTCTCACTTTACATTGATAAAGTTGAGGCCTTTAAAGATTAAGTCATGTGCCCCCAATTCCACAGTTGATGAGTCACATGTTCCTAACCACTGTTCCGATACCCATAAACAGATAGAAAGAGTTGGAACAAGAAATAGAGCAGGCCAAGGGGAAACATTTTTCTTTAATATATGAGAGATGAGACTGATCATACTGATGAAAGGGACCAGAGTCAAAGAAAAGCCAAGAGGAAGGAGGAGAAGGAGGGGTCAGGGAAGAACAAGAGAAAAGAAAAGGAAAAAGACAAGACCAGAGGTTACAGAGACTGTTACATAGCAGTTGAGGAACCATCTTTGTATAAGACACTGAATCATCCCTTCTAGGGCAGCAGGACTGAAAGAGGTCTATGATTATAATTATTTAGTATCCTTAAGCTTCCACTTTTTTTAAAAAAAAGGTGAGGGTAGCAAAAATTACTCAACAAATATCTTTTTGATTTTATCAGGAAAAATAATGGAATCTAAGCATTTAAGATGAATTGTGGAGTCCAAATAGTAGTTGGAGCAGCAGTCTGTAGGCATATACATGTGCAGGCCACAGCATTACCAAACAAAATGTTTCATTAGTACATCTGACCCACCCGCTCACATTGTGGTTTCCAGGTAGCCTTTCTGCAATTGCTTCAGCCCTTTTCTACTTCTCTTTTTTTGGGATTCATGTCCAAGAAGGTATTTCAAACTGTCTTCCATTCCTTCCTAATACTCCAGAGCATTCCCAAACCATTCCTATCACTGCACATACTTAACCTCCTGTTACATACACATTAAAAACTGCTTTGATTTTTCCATAACAGAGACATGGTATTTTGTTTTAGAAACTAATTTTTCTAATATGCAACTCCTGAGGACTTGGAATAAACAGTAAACAAACAAAACTGATTTGCAGTCCTACTTCTATTGCATATTTAGGCACATGAATTGAGACAATAACCCAGTTGAACATGAATTTCCTAATTTGTGAAATGATGATAATACTATTAATAACAAGATAGTTGAAGGGTTGAGTTAGTTATTGTATGTGGAAATGTTGAGCTATGAAGGCTCATTTTTCTCTCTTCTAACCTTCTTGTTTGTATCTTTTATTTTCTCAGTGTCTTGTTTAAATGTTTTTCTCTTCTTTTCCTTTTTTTCTTTGTGGTGCTGGGGATCAAAACAAGGGCCTCTTGCATGCTAAGTAAGCACTTTACCATGGCCCTGGTCCCCATTGGTATCTTTTTATCTCTGTTTTCACTGACTTAACTTTTATCCTCATTTAAACAAACAAACAAACAAAAAACTGAGCATATTTTTAGTTCTACTTTCCTTTCTCTCTTCTTCCACAGATATCATCTCACTTTCAACATATAGTCAAACCTTGCTGTATAACATTTTTACATCTACCACACCACCAAAATTAAATCTTCTATGTACCTCAGCCAAAGGCATGTTACATAAAAGGTGCTTGTTGGATTAATGAATAAGTAAAGAATGTGTGTTTACAAGTTCATTTTATAAACACTTCAGTAAACTATACTTGATTACAAAATCAATAAGCTAAGCCACACATTTGGTTTATACAAATGAAAACACAAAATGGCTTATTATATCAATATCAGTAAATTTAGATGTCAGCAATGGCAGAACAAAGATCATCACTATAATGGCCCAGCATTTTACACTTTGCTAGTTACATTGATTTGGTTCAGAATGCAGGTTAGTGCTGGATCAGGAAGAGACATAGGACAGAGCTGAATTAAGACAACAGGGAAGGGGAACAAGAAGTTTATTATTCTACCTTTCAACAAGTAATTGCCACTCCTTTCTTGTTACTACTCATCAAAATGGATTGAGTTAATTTCATTTATACTCTACCTTTTAATTATTTCATTGCTCACTAGAAAACACATATGTGAAAAAAAACACGTGATAGAATGTGATATAATAAACATAAGGCTGATTACTTACCAGAATCCCATTCAAGGATGATGTTTAGTAGTTTTACTTAATTTCATATTACCATGAAGCTTTATCTCTCCTTTATTCAGCAAACAAGTATAGAGCAATTACCTCCAGAAACTCAAAGGAATTTTTGTGGCATTCATGGTCCACATTCCTCTTGATCTACCCAAAAGGCTTTTTTTTTTTTTTAAATTAAGCACACATATAATGAGGCCTTCTTATTATTCCTGGATCAGGTACATATATATTGGTGTGTACATGAGTTGAAAGCAGCCAGACATTCCCCTCCCATGCCAGTAGTTCTTTCACCAGTTTAATTGACAAAATAAGTTAACAAGCTATGAGTTATTCTCATGAGAGAGTAGTCAAAATGCAGTTGGATTGATTGATTGAATCATTTACTCTTCAATATTGAGTGCCTATCTGGAGCTTATACAACCTAAGTAACTAGGAAAGAGAAGCACTCTGGAAAAATTAAATAACAATTCATATCAGGGTATAATTAAAGAGAAAAAAGATACATACAAAACATGATTACATTCTACGAAATGTGGACACTGTAGTTATAAGAAGTGAAAAAGGAGAACACTCCAAATTATACTAAGTCTGGGGACAAATGCAGGCTTGTAATTCTGTAATTTTGATGATTGGTAGCATTTGAATGGGTCCTGGTGAGGGAAAGACATTCTTAATGGACAAACACTGTGGATATATGAGCAACTTGGAATGAACTGGGTATGAACAGTGTACCCAAGGTTAAAGATTCATATTCTGGAGTAATAAGAAATGAGGCTAAACATATAGACAAAATTTGAAACCCTAGTCAAGAACTGTGTGAGATATAGACAGTGGAATAGAGGCATTTTAATTATATGATGAAATATTAAAGCTTATTAAGCAGAGCTAATGCCTGTTTTATGGAATTGAGAGAAAGAACATTGGAATTCATCCAATAAGAATAAAACCTTAAATCAAGATGTTTTTGAAACTTCCTTTAAAATATCTATACTGATCTATACAGTATAGATATGTATTGCAGTATCTATACTGATCGAAGTTCCTATTAATATAATCACATATAGTTTTATCATGCTATAAAAGGCAGTAAATATCTACTGAATAGTTTTATACAGTAGGAATTTGGTGTAGATATTCCTTTGTTCCAGTGTAACAGGTGGAAAGTAAGTCTCATGAACTTGAAAGTTAGTCTGTCTTCTTCACTGTTCTCTTCTAATCACTTGAATCATGCTTGGCATATGGAAATTATTTAAGAAATATATGTTGGATGAAGAGGTAATATTGGAGCTAATATTATCATCATTATTTTACATGGTTTAAATGCATACCTACTTGGCTTTAACACTTACCTTCTCTATTTTGGAGATCAAATAAGTGACAAAGTTAAAATTAAGATGATAAATTCACAAGAACCTAGGCTTTCTGGAGATCAAGACACAGATAAAGGCACAATCCAGACTAAACTGTCCCTCTTTGTGGGAGAGAAAAAAATGATTTCCCCTTTCTTGCTATATCCATTTCTTTCCCCAAGTATGGTATTCAGAAAAAGTATGACTCAGGAAAAAGCACAAAAGGGAATTCCTGTGTTTGGAGACCGTCGGAGGAATTGGGCTCCTATCCCAGGCTCTGCTGGGATCTAACCAGGCCCTGGATCAGTGACTGCATTTGTGAACAGCTGAACTCATGGACTGAGGGGAAAAATGAAAAGAACATCCATGTCCCCACTTCCCTTTAGAGTAATGGTAGTGCTGCAATTCAGAGTTCAGATAAAAAGTCACCATGTGTTTTATGTTTAGCCATCAGAAGTGTGATTTCAGAGCTGTCAATAGCTATTTTTTTCTTGTTTTATTTTCACAATAGCAGAAACATAAATCAGAATTTCTTGGTTTTGTGATTTGCTTATATTTTCTACAGTTAAACTTGCACATAATACAGAAAGTTAAAAACACAAATTTAATAGTTCATTTTGATTTATAAGAAACATTTGATAATGCAGTTATTTCTTTAAAGAGATATTGTGAGAAAGAGAGACAGAGACAGAAAGAGACTGCATATGTAAAGGTGACAATAGAATGAGCATCAGGAGTAATAAAAACGCAAATCCTTCTCTCTGACAGTCTACTGATCACTATGGGAAGGTTTTCAGTGGCTTGTCTGGCCTCTGAGTCTATTTGATGTGGTTCTTTCAATCCTCTGAGTATTTGCATAGCCAAATCCACTAGGCTATTTTTCCAAACCATACTTCTTACAGATCTGTCTCAACTATCAGTTTGGGATAATTATCACTTCAGATGAGACTCATCACCAATTGTATTGGCAATATTGTAATAAAAATACAAACATAAATCACTGTATTTAGCAAAATATTTGAGCTATTGTTTAGTTATTGGAGAACTTATTTACACATTAATCATAAGTTTATATCCACGAATGGGATGGAAAGAGTTTAAGATTTAATGCAACTAATCTCATGGAATCCCCACTCTTTTGTAGTGCTTTTCAACATTTGAACTTGTATAATTTTTCACTAAACTGACATCTTTCTCACTATTATAATCTTCTCACTATTATAATCTTCTATGTAGTGCCTGGCAAATAATAGTTAGGTACTCAATAATTAGGTATTGGCTGAATAAATGAAAGACTATTGAGTGTAATTTTAATACTCTACTGAGAACCCACACAAAACAGTACCAGCACCAGAGTGAGTTCATATTAAAATGTTCAGATAGCACTAACAATGTATTTGAAAAGTAGTATAACACTTTTAGTGGTTTATGTGTGCCTTCAGTTAAGAAAACTTCAGATTTATTCTTAGTATTTGAATACACCACAGGGCCCATAAAATGATCTCTGTTGTCTCTGTTAAAGACAATCTGAGGTGGTTGGTTATCTCCTACTCAAGAGTTTCCAGATAAAGTAATTAAATTTCTCTTTGGACTCAAGAAAAAGTAGCCATAACTGTAAGATTCTTGAAGTCAGGTTTCATGTTTTCTAAGTAGCCATTATGGTGTCAACTCCTTCACTTATACATGGAAGGCATGATAAAATAAATATCAGTGTGAAGACAGTTAACAGCACATGGAGAGTCCAAGCCACATATTAAAGTATTCTTTAATATTATTCTTGCATTACATCTCCAGACCCTTACATGATCTGCATTTTTTTGTGAAACATGTGTTCTTTAATAACTGAAGGGAGGGGGCCATATATTTCAACAGATACAGAGGAGCAAGCAAAGGTTATAGCCAAATATTTCCTTTAGTACTAACCCATGGTCCCTTTCCCTGTTCTTGCTATATTGGGGGGAAAAAAACTCAGAAAGAGAGAAGCAACAGTGAGCAAGGCAGCTGGGAATGCCTATAGATTCCAGAAAAAAGAGTTAACAAGGAAACATGTTCTAAAAAGGAAGAGAAGCTTATACAGGAAGAACTCTCAACACAGAATGAATAACTTATGTCTATTTTCTTGTCCCATTTAAATGTTCCCATTCCTAGTTGCTTGATTAAATTCTTCCCTTGAACTTGTCCCACATTAGCAATATTTTTTCCCAATGGGGAAAAGGATTAAAACTTGAACTCCCACCAGAGATTGGAGCCTAACAACAAGGCAGTGTCTTCCAAGTATAATACACCACACTCAACAGATACACCGATTATTTCCTCCTCAAACTCATTTATTTGGCAAATGAATACCAGTTGCCTACAAGTGACACTCCCTGTTCTGGCACTGAGGACACAGTGATAAACTCAACAAAACACTTATGGTAAATGTGATCTTTGGCAGCAAGAGCCATGTACCAACTAAGCACTTTATGGAGAGTCTTCCACTTAATCTTCAACACTTTGGGGTGGGGAGGGACTATGACATTATTCCCACAGATGAGGAAACTGAGGAGTTAATAACTAAAATGATTTTCAAAGGTTACATACCTTGTTAATGTCAGAGTCAGGAACCAAGCCCAGTCAATCCTCAGAGTGCTCATCTTAAACTCTCTATTCCTCCTCAAATATTTAAGAATCTTTTACTTTGCCTAAACTCTGGTCATCTGGCACTTCATGTAGAAGTTCTATGGCTCTATGAAGTTAACTCTTTCCTTCTTAAAATATCTGAAAATTTCTGATAAAAAGTCAACTTCCTTCAAATAGCTTCTTTAGCAAATCAGTGACCCTTGTCCAAGCAATTACAGAAGAAGGTAGGAATCTTTACTCAAATGAACACAAGGGAGCATGCTTTAAGAACACTATGGTTCAGCAACTCAGGAAGCTGAAGCAGGAGGATAACAAGTTTAAAGCCAGCCTCATCAGCTTAGCAAGGCCCTAAGCAACTTAATAAGATTTATCTCAAAATAAAAAATAAAAGGGGCTGTGGATGCTGCTCAGTGGTTAAGCCCCTTCTGGGATCAATCCCTGGTACAAAAAGAAAACAAAAGGAAGAAGGAAGGAAGGAAGGAAGGAAGGAAGGAAGGAAGGAAGGAAGGAAGGAAGGAAGGAAGGAAGGAAGGAAGGAAGGAAGGAGAGAGAGAGAGAGACAGAGAGAAAGAAAGAGAAAGAAAAAGAAAGAAAGAAAGAAAGAAAAAGAAAGAAAGAAAGGGAGAGAGGGAGAAAGGAAGGAAGGAGAGAACACTATGATTACTTAATGATCAGGGAAATATTTTCAGAACTACTTGACAGCTATTTTAAAGCTATACTAGACTTAGAAAAAAATGAAAATACATTCTATTTTCAACTTTCACTGGCAATGTTATAACTGAATGATAGGTGAAACATGAGTCATCAACAGTAAATATCAACATTATCATCATCATTATCATGTTAATATTATTATGTTTTTAAAATATGTTTTAGTTGTCAATGTATCTTTTTTTATTTGTATGTGGTGCTGAGAATCAAACCCAGTGCCTCACACATGTTAGGCAAGTGTTAATATTATTAATATGCATCAGATATACAAACACATTTTGTCTTAATATAACAAACTTTAAAATTTCTTTTAACATCTAAAATTAAGAACTTAACTGGGTTTCTATAGAGCATTAATTTTGGTGAAATATAATAAGCTTCTTTTCTGCTTATTCTTTCCCTGCCACAGTCTTCATCATTGGAGTGACCACTGTTTCCAACCCCACTGTGTCTTCCTCCAGCATCATTTTTCTAGCATTAGTACCCTGCCTCCAAGACAGGCATTTTCGGATCCCATGATTCTTCCAGTCCCCTTGAAGGTATTTTCCTTGAAGTTCAAGCTACTATCATTGAAATAGCCTCCCAGCAAATTTTCCCTGCATCCATCAGTACTCATACTTTTATGTCCCTTTGAAAAATCATCAGTAATAGCACTTTGGCCCATTAGAAATACCTCTAAAACACTTTAAAATGATCCCCAACAACATACCCAACCATCAAAATAAAAATAGCAGGGTATGATGCACCAGCCAAAGACAACTCCAATTCCCTGGTACACGTTTCAGAGAAGAAACAAGAAACATGAGACAGCAAATAACATTTCCTTTAAGAATTATTTACATGCCACATATTGTCTCTTGAAAGATACATGTGTTTCCTTTATATTTTCTAAATATCTCCAAGTTTCTTTCTCCATGCATAACAGTTATCAGGGAAAAAAAAACAAAAGCAAAAACAACAGTATTCAAACTGGCCTTTGTGTGGATAGAGCCTTAGTCTAGTTTATAGACTTGGACCCAAGGGATGTTATCTCAGATGCCTCTAGAATGAAATGGAATTAGCAATTACACAGATCTTCTCCACTAGAATTGCATTAAAAATAATTTAGCATACTTGTTACGTATACTTTAATCATATTATCCCATAAGTAACCAGCCACTGATCTCAGAGGTCAGTATATAATTACAACGAATGTCCTAGGGAGAATACAGCCCAACACTCTGGAATGTATGTTACAGCTACAATTCTTCCTTCCTTTCTTTCTTTCCTTTGCAGTTCATTTGAAGAAGTTAGCTTCTTGCCTCTTTGTAGAAACAGTAAATGAAAAATCTTAGAGAAGAGATACTACAGAACTGGTGCACTGCTCAAAATATAGCAATAACCTGCTGTCATCATATAGGAAAATAACATCATCATTAAAATATCTCTGATGTTATTATTTTTAAATCTAGCACACATTTCCAGAATAGCTGCATGGAAGTAGCTGTACAATGGAATGAAGAGTCTTAATTATCCTTGTTATGTATATATTTAACTCATGACCTTTGCCAAAGATGCAAAAACAAATACATAATTTCTCAACAGTCTTGGTTGTATGTTTCCATAGCAAACTGCACTTCGTTCGCATGAAATTTCTCAGAATCAGACTTTTTATTTCTTAAGCATGAAATGGGCAAATATCTTTTCTGTTATCTATCCAGGAATTTATTATGAAACATGATCAATAAGCAAGAAAATGATATGATCACCCTGTATTGTTCTCTAGTGCCCAAATACTTAATCTTACACAGTCCTTTATGGTGTATGATATGGCTTACTGTATGTGCAGAGAATTAAGACATGATGCAATAAAAAGAAGAGCTTAATTTAATGTCTGGCTCTCTATGGCTCTGCACTGGCACTGCCCAGAATCTACTAAATAGAGAAAGGATGAAGTTATATAAAGTCTGATGCCATTACCTTATCTTTGAGTTCCAAAGGAAAAACTGCCAAGTGCTCTACATTCAAACTCGCATAACAAAAATTCATTAGAACAACCAAAAGAGATTGGAACCACCATATAACTTAGCAATTCCACTTGGTTTTTATCCAAAAGAACTAAAATAAGCATACTATAGTGATATATGTATGCCAACATTTATATCAGTGCCCACAATTCCAATAGCCAACTTATGGAACCAGCCTGGGTGCCCATCAACAAACAATGGATAAAGAAAATGTGATGTATATATACATAAGGGAGTTTTATGCAGCCATAAAAGAGAGTGAAATTATGTCCTTGGCAGGAAAATGGATGGTACATCATGCTAAGTGAAATAAGCCAGACTCAAAAATGTTTTTTCTAGTGCAGAAATAAGGAATTAAAAAATGCATGAAGGGGAGGGATCTTGTGAAAATAGAAAGGGAAAAGGTGGAGTAGAGGAAGGGATTCAAGGGGGTGGGAGGTGGGATGAGAAATGGAGAAACTGCAGAATGAAATTGACCAAATCATGCTGCGTGCATGTATGATATATCACATTAAATTCCACTTGTATAGCTATAATGCTTAAGTTTAAAAACATAAATGGAAGGAAGTTCAATAGAGTAGAGGAAGGGTATCAAGGGCAGGAAGGAGAGGAAGGAAAGAGGAAGCCCTAGGGATTGAAATGGAACAAATTGTATTATATTCATCTATGGATATGTCAAAATGAACCTCACTGTTATGAGCAACTATGATGCATTAATAAAATCCTTAAAAAGGAAAAAGAAAGAAAAACACAGAAGCAGTGATGTGCCTTTGAAAACTTAGTAAGAAGAAAATAGGAAAACAATCTACTATTTCCTTACTGAGTTCTATGGGTAAGAATTCTAGGCATTCACACTTGATAAACAACCAGTTACCTAACGTGTTATTTCTAACTGTTGATAATTCTACCCACACCTTCTTCATATTATACCCATAAATGTCATCCTTTAGTCCCCAAAGAGGTGTCTTTTCCCAAGAAAAGATGTCTCAATCTTATATGTCTTCTCTACTTAAGGAAACAAGTAGATAATAGGTATGTATCAGACTAGAGAGAATATACAACATAAAATAAAAACCAGACAGACAAAAATATAGATGGTAAGCTAGGACCTTGAGTAGAAACATGTTTTTAATTTTTGTTTTGTTTTGTTTCTTTCTCCCAAAAACAACAGAAAATATTCCACCAATCAGAAAATTACATTCATGTGTAATTATTCCTTTGTCCTTGTCTCCTGAGTCCTCTGCTTCATTAGTAGAGTAAAGAAGGTAGTAAACTAGCTTCCACACAAATCGGGACCATATTTGAATTAGTTGTGGATGTGTGTTTCAGGTACATTTTACTTATGTGTAATGGGTATATATTATAATATAAAGAAATAGACTGTGTAGTAGTCTAATTCACCTTTCAATCTCAGTTTGTTTTTTTGTCCTTTTGAGTATCAGGGCAACTTGTTGCTCTGTGAGGTCTCTATTTTTGGCTGTCCGATTTCAGTGTGAGTCATCTCAATGGTTTTAGCTGTCATGAATCATTGTTTGCCAAAGTTGCCTATTACCACTCCCCAAACATTATCAAAGAGCTATCATTCCCACCTATGAACCATAACGTTTGCAAATGTAATATACTGAGTGACCACCGTGACTTCATGACATGACCCCCATGTTTAGGTTTTAAAAGTAAGCAAAATATTAGTTGATGAGATCATTCTTTGAATTTTCTCAGCATTCTCGTCAACCCTTTCCATGCCTCTAGATTCAGAGAAACCGTTTTCATGGCTAAATTTTTAATTTGTATACTTTGTAAAATACTTACCTACACATTTCTCAATTTTATCATAAATCAATTTTTCTCTACTAGATCTCCTTCATTTATAAATGTATTCAAGTTTCAACATTTTAGGAAAGTAAAATTCTATTTTCTACAAGCCACCATTATATATTTTGCTTGGACCATTAGGATAGCCGAAAGCTTGACCTCTGCTTCCAGACTTGTTTCATACACTCTAGTCTTAATATAATCACCACACCCCTGACTTTCTCAAATTCTCAATGTGAGTCCAGGGTCCCTACTTTGTGTTTTAAAATGCCAGTGAACCAAAAACAAAGTAAAATAAAATGCCAGTGTATATACCCTTTTTATGCTATGTTGTAATAATTTCACTTGTCTCTCACATTCACTGGACTCCATGAACTCAATTGATAGTGTATTATCTGGTTTTGTTCACACGATGCCTAACATTTACAGGTGATTGGTAGATGAATAAATGAAGGAGTGAATAAATTATGAAACTGTAAAATTCACAATTTTATTTTTCAAAACCTACTGGGTATTCTTTCTTCTGAATGTTCTCCATTCTACATTTAGCATTTCCATTTTTTTGTATTTAATACCATCATAGAAATTGATAATCAATCTCCAAAAACAGATAAATGGTTGCCCAAGGGTAAAAAGCTTGGGCTTAAAAGAAGACCTGGATCAAGTCCTTGAGGATTTCCTCATAATGTGTCTTCAGTAAAGTCATTTACTTTCTTAGATATTGCATCCAGAAAGAGTTATAGAATTTTTATAAGACTCAAAAGAATAATATTTGAGAAAGCACTTTGCAAAATGTCAACTTGTGCACCACCGATAATACATGTTAGAGTTAGTGATAGCAGACATCATTCTAACTGCATCAACTATTTTAACCTACTGAATTCTCACAATAGCTTTAGGTGATTTTTATTTGTATCCCATTTTACAGATGAGTAAATAAAGACACTGAAATATTGTATAAGATTCACAAGAAAACATAACAAATAAGTGACAGCATCAAGGATCAATCCCAGGCAATCAGGCTCTAGGTTTTGAGTTCTCAGTGTCTCTGTACTTGACACTAAAATAAGAGCTGTTTCTCTACCAGTATCTCCTTAAAGGTCAAGGCCTTTTCCTTTGAACTTACAGTAGTCTTTCTCACTAAAAGGACTGCCATACTTTTTTGAGCTTTATATAAGTTTGGAAAACGGGATGAAATAATGTAAAAGAAAAAAGAAAAAAAGAAATGAAGAAGAAAGGAGAAAGGAACCAAACAGAAGAGCCAAAGCAAGCAAGCAAACAAATAAATGTTTGAGAGACGTTTAAAAAGGCACACAAGAATCATGACTTGACAGTAACCTACCTCACTGTCTACTATGCATACAAGCATGGGGAAATATTTTGAGGCAGGTCAAGACAGATCTAGGACCGTAAACCTATAGCCTCCTTTTTTCACAGTTTCATATTCTCTAGTCTCCTTTTTCCCCACATCAAATGCAACTCTTCCCTTTTATAGTTCACAGAGACATTGGAGTCAAAGGTGAAGGGTGGGGCTGGAGCCTGCAGACAGCTGCCAAGAGGACCCGGACCGGCTGGCGGCCAAAAGCACCAGAAGGCCTGGGTGCAGCCCACTGAACTGTGGGCGCTGTCTTACAGGCATGCCAAGAAAGAACAAATCAGACAGCAGCTCCTCAAAGAGAGGGACAGAATCATCTCAAAACTTGGAAACATTAGTGTGCAGTACTTGGCTGATACTCTGGTGATAAATCAGAGCAACACTGAGCTCACCGGTTTTACAGACACAGGAACACAACACTTACGCAAAGGTAAGCGCAAGGAGACCTCTTAATCAGGCAACTTCTCAGACATCCGCGAAAAATCTGCTTTCATCCCTTTCATCCAGTGTTTGTCTTGAGTGGCAGGGATATGTTCAGAAATTTGTTTTTCTTTACAATTTTTTAATACCTCATTAACAATAAAAAGCAACCAAGACACCAGAAAAAAATTCTCTATAATCTTTTGGATTAATACAGTGATTTTTATTTTTTTGCTATAGCTTCAATATGGAAAAACTAAAGAAAAATAAATGTAATACCTTTTAGCAAATGCAACACAATGCTCAACAATTCAAATCAAGAAATTAAAAGTAGTCATATGGGAAGGAGGTGAAGAGAATGATAAAAGGCCCAAAGTGATACGCTGCAGTTTTTACTAGCTAACTTTATTCTAACTTTAAGAGGAGCAGCTAAGGTCTCATGGTGATTTTCAAGGGCTGCATCAAGAAACCCAATTAAACCTGATCGCTGCATTTATGCATCTGCTCCACGGTGTGGGGGTAAATGCAGTTCTTAAAATCTACCGAAGAAAAGATGAGAATGTGAAAGGAAGAAGAATTCAAATTCGAATCAGAACAATTTTAAAAACAAATTTTATTGTCTTAGCTATAATTTCTCAGTACAAAAATATGACAAAGTTAAATATATTAAAATACAATTTATTATAGTTTTTCGATAGCAAATATTTTGTAATAAGTATTTTGATAGATGCTTAAGACATTAATTAAAATAAATCTTTGTCTTAAAGTTTGAGGGAAAGTAATTAACTGGCAAGAATGTATTTCATTCCATAAGCTTAATATATTTGGAAAAATTTTTTAGAAAGGACAGGGATTGTTCAATATTTTCCCCTTAATATAATCTTCAAAATGTTCTCTCTTCTATGCTTTACTCTAGGACATATATGTACTTAATGCAAAATAATTCTTCTACATTAATCTTAATTTTCTAGTTTGCATGAGAAGCAACTATGGTATTGTATGGCAAAAGGTATGATTATAGTCATAGAAAAGGTGGTCAGAACCCCTCAAGCAGACTGTTAAAAAGACATGGAAAGGAGCAACAATAAGATAAAAGAGCACCAAGAGCTTGAGCTAGTGAACAAAATCTTAAGTGCAAGAGGTAAGGAAAAAAGATTTCAAGAAGAGTAGACACTAAATATGTCAATATTATGGTATCCTAAATAAAAATTTTAAAAAGTACATTATTATGATAAACCTCTTCTACATCCAGGATCCAAATCAACATCGACAACTGAACATGATCGGTATCAGTTTGAGTTTTGTCACAGTTAACAAGCCAAATTGATGCAGATCAAAACGCTTTTTTCATGTCAGAAATAGAGCTTGGTTGTCAAAAAAGCATAGTGATGACTGACCGTGGGGAGACATCTCGGCAATAATCAATCGTCAATCAGTCATGGAAAGTGCTTATTCTGCTCTTATAGGCGCCTCTTCATTACTTGCCATGCACCGATCTCAGGAGAGAGAAGATAAAGGTTCCTTTCAATGAATAAAGCAATAATTTCTACACAGAGAGAAATGAGAAAAGCAACCTGGATTGGTTTTAGAAACCACTTTTGTTTGCTAATTTTTAGGGGTTTTATTTTTGAATTTAAAAAAAAGGTTTTTTTTAAAGAAAGTTTATTTTTTAAAAAATGGCATTAGAAATAACAAAATTTGCCTTCCTCTAAACAATTCAACATTTCTTACATAAATGTCATAAGTCAGGTATCTAAATGGAACTGCTTAATTGAAGTGAATATGTTGCTTTAAATATGAACATAAGAATTTTTCTCTTGGGGTATATATGGTAAATGGAGAGATGGTACAAGCTGCACTATCTTAAGAATATCAAAAGGTTAATCATAATATTAGTTTTAGGTAAATGTTACTTAGTTAAATTGTGTATATTCATAAATGTGAATGCAAAGGCAGGATATTCAAGTGGCTTGAGTTTGCAGATGCTTTTTGGGGGGATATTATAATTCTATCCTCTTGGGAATCTATGCATAATAACATTGAATCCCATCAGAAGCAAAAAAAAAAAAAAACAGTCATTCTATTCTG
This sequence comes from Geosciurus inauris, assembly GCA_004024805.1. Lineage (NCBI taxonomy): Eukaryota > Metazoa > Chordata > Mammalia > Rodentia > Sciuridae > Geosciurus > Geosciurus inauris. The sequence goes on from PVHX01004678.1 coordinate 84,273, forward strand.
CCTGCTTAGTTTTGAAGTACATGTATTCTCTTTTCCTTGAGTGAGTCCACAACCACTTTGGCACTTACTCTGCACCACAAAGCAGAACTAAATACTTCTGGTAGGCAAGCTGGTAAGGGAAATGATTTTGAACGTATTTTCATAGTGGAAAACAGGTTTGCCAAAATAGTTGGACTTTATGAAGGGGGAGAACAGCTGTATTTGGTTTATAATAAATCTTTCACAAATCAGTAATAGCAAATAGACAGCACAACTGTAACCCATAAAAGTGGAAAATATTAAACAACAGGCAGTGAAGTTGTTAAACTTTCCCACAGACACCAGTTATTTTTTTTTAAAGCATCTAGCAAATCCACACATGCAACTCACATGAAAAAGTGAACCAAATCACATCAGAAGAGGAGAAGGAATTATTGCTGATTAGAGGGAAAATCCTGTTAAGGTGACTTTTCTGAGCATCAGGATGAAGGTGTCCCCAGCAGTTTCCTCTTCCTATTACTGAATGTTAGTGCAGAATAATTACTTGCTTGCCAAAAATGACAGGACATTGACCCTGCAGACTTATTGAATTCTCATTGCTTGCCTCCAGGCCATGTCGGGGGTTATTCAATTTTGCCTGAGGAGGACAATCTATTATGAGAGATGAGTCAAGAAGGCATCCTCCTTGATTGCCCACCAAAACCATTATCGCAGCACCGAGAGGGCATTGGCAGGGAGTGGACAGACAAGACAACACTGATCTCGATTACCCAGGGACAAGATACAATTTACATTACTTGAAGCCACAGGACAGAGGGCAATCAGCCCTGGGAATAGGGCAGCAGCCCTAGAGTGAACAGGTATTAACAGCAGAGCAGCATCGGAGCTACTTGCTTATGCTAGGCATGACCTTTAGCCTTACAAGGTAGTAACTGATTGGTTTGATCTGTAATTATGTAAATAATTTTACATTGATGAACAGAATGGTTCTCAAAAGCATCTACAATCCTAAAGTATGAAAATCTTTGGGTTAGATTTACTTTATCATATCTGTAATAGATTTTATGTTCTAACATATTTTCATAGCAATAACAGTTATTTTTGACCCAGGAACTTGTTGCAATCAAAATTGCCTACCAACAGAGAAAACAACAGTCTCATTTCTACAACTGCATCTTTAAGAAAAAATTTTGGATAATGAATGAATTTATCCTTTAAGCATAAGGCCCCAGTGTGCAATGTACTGAGAGCAATGTTGTAAAATTTTGATTTGAGACTCTGCTCAATAAGCCAATTTTACGGGGCTAATGATAACATATAAGAAAATCAAGTAATGCTTCTCTTTAGATTTGATTGTTAGCTAAATATTACTGGATCCCAATATCCTGTTAAACTATTCCACTGAATTAGAAAATCGTATACTATTTTTATTTCAGTCAATGAGAAATGCTTCATTACATGTTTTAAAAACTGATTTAATTGAAAAAAAGAAATGCCTACACTTTTCTCTGGATTATAAGGGTCAGGGACTCTACTAGGAGTTTCTAAATATAATGATATGTTCAATTTAACATATTGGAATAATATTATGCTCCAAAAATCTAGTAACGGGTAGATTTTTGTAACCTTGGGAATTCCTGACAGCACGAGATACAATTCCAATAGAAACAATGGTTCACATTTTCTAGATAATTCTATAAGGATCCATGGGAAACAGCTTCAAATATGAAAAATAGCTCATGTTATTTCAGAATTCTCCTGCTATACTATTAGTATATCTGTAGAAGCTGAAAAGCAAATAACCTCTCATTCCCCCATGAACACTGACTAATTAGGGCATGAAACCAGGGTGATTTGTGAAAGAGCTTTGCAAAACAAAAGGTTTGTGTGATTTTATGCTTAGAGTTTATTCTGAATCAATCTAGCATCTAAAGAAAATCATATTAAACTACTGACTTAAAAATTAGAATGTGTTAGAAAAGGTTAAAAAAAACCTTTTCAAGTTAGAATTTATTACATAATCAGAATGCCTTTTGTGGGCTCAATCCCAACAGCACATAGATTGATGTGTCCTCATCCTGCACCTAAGACCCAATGTCACTCAGTTCAAGTAGCAAATGAAATTGCTATAAAGCAAAGGAAAAAAGCACCCACTGAGTTTGGCACACAGTAAGTACTGAAAAAATATTGATTTACTGATTACATAAAGCATAATTTTGGGCATAAATTTTTATAAGATTAAAGATCACAGAATATTAAAATGTGTAGGCACCTTTAAATGGACATATTTGGGCCATGTATTTTACAGTTGAGGAAATGAGACCCCCTTCCTTTAAGCTTATAAAGGATGTATGCGAAGGGATTTAGAGCAAGTCCTGGGGTCAGACCCTGGGCTTAAATCACACTGAGTAGCCTTGAGCAATTTACTTTACCTCTCTGTGCTTCTGTTTCCTTGCACATAAAATTGGGATAATAATGGTCCTTACTGCACAGGGTTGTTGGAAGGATCAATTGGCAAAACATATTCATAAGAGACAATCACAAAATACCCAGTACAAATTATGCTCTTAGTAAATATTAGCATTTATTGTTAAAGGTAAAACCCAATTTAATTTAGTTGAGTGATAGCAAGACAGGAATGAAAAAACTATGCTACTCCTTTACTAAAGCACCTCTTCTGTGAGTTTTTTGGATTTTAGCATCAATTTTATATATACAGTTTACAAAAGGTAAAAATAAATTCAAATTAGTTAAATGTACATATATTCTAAAATTATCCATAATCCCAACACTAAAAAAGAAACACAATGTCTTGGCATATGCTTTACCAAGTAGATTGATTTGTTTATATGACACACACAGTAAAACCCTGCCAGATGCTGTAAATGAGATCTGAAATGTTCAATTTCATAAAATATGATTAGATTTTGTTTTGAAATCAACCAATGGACCAGAGAAATATAGTTAGTTAGACTAGGGGAAATAATGAGTTACTTGAACAGGAGAGCAGAGGGTAATCAACTTTCAATCACAGAAGTTTTACCACCAGGTGTTATTTTATATGTGTCTATTTTATATGTATTTATTTAAAATCATGCTATCATTGGCTATTCACTTTTTGGAACAACAGATTATGAACATTATTCCACGTGAAAACTATATCACGCTAGTTCAAAATTCCAGCTCTAGATTAAGACAAACCTGAGTTCAGTGGTTAACTCTTCCATTAACTAGGTATGTGACCCTAAACAAGTTACTAAGTCTCTATTTTTTATCTGTAAAAAGGTGATATTAATAACTATACATCAGTTGCTAGTACACATTAAATTGAGTAATCTACTTTAGGCACATAATACAAATACTTGGCACTTAATATGCTCTCTAAAAATATTAGTGTTACCTCTTTCACAATTTTAAATGTTCATTAATGGTTCATTCTGTGGCTAGAACATAACTCAATCACCAAATCTTAGACATTTAGAAGTTTTCTGTCTTGCTTTCATTACTGTCATAAAAAAAATGTTTTCTGATACATACATTTTTGCCAATAGTCAGATTCTTTACTTAGCATAACTATTAGAAGCCCAATGTCCTGGATCCAAGAGTATATGCATAAAAGAATGGTTTGTCATATTTCAAATATGATACTGGCATTATATTAAGCATTACACCAGTATTATATAATGCTATATGAGTATTAATGCTATATATAATACTATTATAATACTATAATACTATATAATACTATTATATAATACTAAATGGGTATTATATAAGACCCATTTCCATATTATCAATTTTATAAAGTAAGGTGAAAATGATTATGAAGTCTTAGTACAGCTCAATGAATTTATATAAAATGTGTGTGTGTGTGTGTGTGTATCCATCACCTAGATCAATATACAGAACAATTTCAACACCCCAGAATGTTCCTTTTACCTCTTATCATTTAGTGCCCTCCCAACTCAGAGATAAACTCCATGATGACTCCTAAACTATGTTTATTTCTTCCTGATCTTAAACTTAAATGGAATCATACAGTATGTGCTTTTCAGTGTTATTGTTTCTCAACACAGTGTTTTGAGATTCATTCAGCTGTATATCAATAGTTTTCCTGTTTATTCTTTTCTATTGTTATTATTCTACTATAGGAACTTACCTCAATCTGTTTACATATTTTCATACATTTGGATACTTGAGTTGTTCATAATATGGGAACTTTTATGAATAAAGCTGTCAACAGTCTATCATTTGGTGGACCACATTTGTTATTGGGAATTCATTTATTAGTAGAATTGCTTTTTCATTAGAGTGTAGATCTATTTAGTTTTGGCAATGACCAACTTAAATCAATTTATACTTTCATCATCAAGATCTGAAAATTCTATCTGCTCCACATCTTTATCAATAGTTGATATTATCAGAATTTTTAACCATTTTCTTGGGTATGTATCTAATTTGCCTTTGTCTGATAATCATGCACTTTTAAAAATATGCTTATTAGATATTTGTTATGCTTTAGTGAATTACTTATTCTAGTATTTTCTTCACTTTTGGTTAGGTTGCCTTTTTCTTATTGACTAGTATTTTACAATATATTTTTTTTCCTCAGTTTGTGGCATGCTTGCTTATTTTTTAGTGTTGTACTTTCACAGTAGACTATTATCTCTAAGAAAAATATATAATTACATATAGAGAATATATGAAATAATTTAAATCAAATTAAATTAGTATATGTTCTTTTTGGTAAGATCTCTGCATACCAGGTCAACACAGAATTTGTATGTAGTGGCAACAAAAATCTCAAATTGAAATAAAAGAAATATCAAAAACAAAAATCTCAAAATATCAAATACTTAGGATTAAAAGTGAGAAAGGATGTGGAAGCTTTTACACTGAAAACAAAGAAAAAGCTTATTTAATAAAGACGATCTTAATACATGAAGAATTATACTATTTTCATGGACCTGAAGGTCCAATATGGTTAATATATTGATTTTTCCAAAATTGATCTGGATTTATGGATTTTTATTCTATAAAATAATATCTAAGTAAATGAAATAAATAATCACAAATAGAGTAGAGGAAATGAATCAAGAGGGAGAGAAGAGGAAGGATAGAGGAAAAGTAGAAGGGAAACAAATCTATCAAACTATGCTATGTCCATGAATGAATGTACTACAATGAATTCCAATTAAATATATAAGCATAATGCACTAATTTAAATAATAATGATAATAGAAAGCAGACCATAAGAATGGAATGAGCAGATCAGGGGGAGGGAAGAAGGAAGGGCAAGGAAAGGTAATGGAGTATGAGATTGAATTATGTGCTGTATGAATATGGCATAATGAATTTCACTATTATGTATAATAACAGACCAATAAAATGAATTAAAAACAATAACAAATAAATGATTTAAATGGAAAAGTGCCTAAATCACAGTGAGTTGATTTTAAAATTTATTTAAAAATGCAAAAGAATTGAATTAGACAAGACAAAATTTAAGAAGAGCAAGTGTAACATTTGAGATTTACCATAAATATAGTAATGTTGTATGCTATTGACACAAAGATAGATAGATAAACTAAGAAAATAGAACAAAGAACCAAAATATAGATGACATATGTGTATTCATTTGATTTGTAAAAAAGGCATCAAAATAAAGCCAAATAAGATCATTTTATTTTTGTTTCTTCAATAGATCATTCTGAAATAACAGGATATTCATAATTAAAAAAACAAACCTTGTTCTCTCTATCATACATACAAAAATGTATTGGAGATTAAAGTTCATTTTTGTATTAATATATTACTACTAAATTAATAAATAAAACAACACCTTGGTGATACTTTTATTTGCATTTCTCTGAATACTAATAGAATTTGCTTAAATTTTCTGTTTATATATATATATATTTTAAGATATTCTTCTTATGGTTAATAGATCTTTCCAGTTTTTTGAGGCAACATTTTCATCAACTTCTAAAATTGTATGTATTTTTACATCCAGTTGTTAACTTTCTATTTTGTTTCTTTCTTTTTTTTAAATATTTTTTTAGTTGTAGATGGACACAATATCTTTATTTATTTATTTATTTTTATGTGGTGCTGAGGATCGAACCCAGTGCCTCACGCATGCAAGGCAAGCACTCTACCACTGAGCTACAATCCCAGCCCTCTATTTTGTTTCTTTGATCAATACTTTTTAACAAGTCTGCAAGAAATAGCCTTTATTGTTCAACAGGGACAGAGAGTTCCATCTGGCAATGTTAATAAAATATATTTATTTTTATTATAATGGCAACCTTTGTGTCTTGCCTGACCAAAGCTTTCATTAAGTATTAGTAGGGACCAATTAGTAACACACAAGAAATAAAGAGAATTCAAAATCATGCTTTCTTTAGCATAATTTTATGGCAGGAATGGGACAAAAAGGGACATTGTTAGCATGTAACAGGGGTTGACAAGTAAGGAAAGTTTTCCTGTGGGCCTTCTACAGTCCTGATTCATCCAAGAAAGTTAGTAGATACTATAAATAGTTTGAATTATGTTATAGAAACAAAATAAAACAAAAATACCTTAAGTTTGTGCTTTATTTACCCTATGGTAATTCAAAGAATAATACTAAATAGGTCATCATATGGATAAATATAGTCAAGACTCCAAATGAACTTAAGAAAAATTTTTAAACCAAAACTATATGAGTCTTTTGCCATTGTTTCTCAAGGTAGATAGAAGAAAATGAGAAAAGAGGAATTTAAATGATAGAAATTAAAGATATTTCCATACAAATCATTAGAAATTTCACTGATGGTTTTTAAATACATGGAGGGTATAAGAAATAACTTGATTCACATACTGAATGGCATGAAAAGGGAAAACCCTGGGTGGGCTTGTGATACTAACACCTACACACTACATTGGAAGGTAAACCTACAGAACCTGTATCACACAGGTTCCAATGGGGCTTTACATTTTAAAGGTGATATGTAGATAATACATTTAGTAGTAAAGTTTGGAAATGTTATTCTGAGCCCTTTGCAACCAATATTTGGGAGAAGAAAATCTCTGGAAATATTCCCTGGTACCAGCAGCAATGGAGAGAATGCTGAGATGATAAGAGGCACCTTTAGCCTCACAATCTAACCATACACCCTTATTGTCTCATTTCTTTTTATAAGTTATTGCTTTTCATGGAACAAGAGAACAGATGCTGCCCTATTTAAATCCCACTTTAAACTGCAAAATTAGGTTTGCTTTCCCTATAGGAGAATAACACAAAGGTATTCCAACTTCACTGTAAATTAGTGGGGAATGTTTACAAATTAGTGGGGAAAAATACCAGAACACCCCACTGTTTCTATGTACAGTAATTTTTGATGCATGTTTATTATTTTTTAACTCATACATCATTTATATACTCAACAATCACTGGTGGAGTTCTCTGAAAGGATTTGGGTATATCAAATGTCTCCATATTCAGACCCTACTCTGAAAGAATCCACCTTGCAGTGAATGTCAGTGACCAGCAAAAACTAAACAACAACTAAGATAATTCGTTGAATAGGCATAGGAGAAGGAATTATCAACACCACTGAGAAAGACTAATTCCAAATGGTGTCTGAATAAAGAGGATCATGGTTTACATCCTTGCTGTGGCCACTACACAGCTCTGTGACTTAGGAGGGCACTGTCAATTTACTCCTCTACAAAGTGTGTGCTTACGGATATTAACCCTATAGAATTACTGGGTAGAACACATACAATAAATAGAGTCCTTATGTAATATATTATGTAATATATGTGAAAGTGATTTTTATCAATGGAGACAGTCCTCAATTATTATTCATTCAATGATTACAACAATTTCACTTTTTGCTTACCTGACACTAATAACCCCAAACTGCCTTTCAAGCATCCAAATGAATCATTCATACTAGGATAAGAATCCTATTTCTCTGCAAAATTATTCTAATATAACAATGAGGAATGACAAATAAGTGAATCTTTAAAGTTAAAGCCTATTATTCAATTTATATATTTTATAAATGTTTCAGGAATGCATCATAGACAACAGAAAACTGCCAATTATTATGAGGAATCAGAGCCTTACATGCCAGTTCATGTTTAATGAAGAGTAGATACATGTTATTTGGAAAAAAAAAGAACTATTCAGATAGGAAATTCAGGTCAAAGTTTACAGGCAACGTCATGTATGTTAACTGGATAGTAAGAAATTCTGTTATTAGAACTAGAGAGTAATGTGTGGCAGAGAGGAATATTAGGTTAAAGAGGTAATGGGAATGTTTATAGAGGGACTTGTCAACCTAAGAAGTTAGAATATAGTTTAGGTACACTTGAGGAAATGATAAGATAGGATCACTTTATGTGTAGGATTCTGCAAGGAAACTTCCTTGTATTTGTGAATACATAGGGGATATGAGTAGGGGGAAAGGTGGAAGGATATTGGAGAAAGGACTACATTTGAGAGATTCACTGTTTAATGGTCCAAAGGTGAAGGTAATAGGTAATCTAATCCAGAAAAATTTTGACCTGTTTGAAATCATCATTATGCATCCAAAGACTCTTATGGAACCTGGTTTATCATGAGCACTCTGTAAACTATAGGTCGAATATAGAAGAGAATTAAGACACATATTGATTGAGTTTATCTTTGGGGCCAAAACCAGAAGCCATAATTTTGCACTTTTGCTTTAAACGAACTGCATTCCTTGATTGCATTTCTGGATGCTCTCTCCCATAGTTAAAATAAGATATTTCAGAAACAAACAGCCATAACTATTTAGGAATAAATAAGACTTGTCTTTTGGGAAAGCAAAAGAAAATTTAAATCCTTCATTCTTGAATTATGAGTTCAAGAATAGTGTGTTTGTACATGTTTAAAATATATTTTCCACTTCTCAGAGAGGTGGCATAATTCCTTTTTTCCAACTCCTATATTCATTTTTAAATATTTCTCAGTATTCATAAAAAGCATAGAAATTCATAAACTTAATGTTTTAGAAAATTTAAAATATTGTTCCAGAAAAATCCATTCTCATTCTGTAATTTGGGTCGATGACTTAACCTCCTCAATTTATGTTCCTTCCTTTTTTTGGTGGTGGTAATAATCATTCCCTTTGCCTAAAGACTGACTTCATCAATGAGTTAACATCCGAAAAAATTAATAGTATCTGTGGATTCAACTTTTGTTTTATTTGTCTCTCCTAATGTCATATTTCCAGATAAAATTTGGTTTAATTAGTTTATTAACTGTGATATTAAACTTTAATATCTTTAGTTTCATTTAGTCCCATTGTGTTCCATACACTATTTTAAGGCTATAAAAGCATTATCTTATCTAGTGAAATAGAATCAGGAAAATAATATTATCTCATTATATAGGTGAGGAAAGTGAGTTTGCAAGAGATTAATAATGTACTTAAGGTTTTATTATCATAAATAGATTTGAAAGCCATGATTTAAAAAGTCATATTAATATTTGATATTTTATACCAATGATAAATATCACTGTATTCTCACAATCTCTAGAAATTAAAGCTAAGCTAATAAGTCAGTTTATTCCTTATAATCAGATATCACATTGGTAGTATTCAGTCATCCATTGTTTCTTCATTAAATCTATTAACTTTCTAAATACATGGCCCTGTAAGACTCATAAAGTAAGTTCTGTAAATTAAAATAAGTCTTATTTAATAAAATAAGTATAACATTTTTGGGTTTATTCTTTTCAAATCATAAAACAATCTATATTATCACCAATACTACCTCAATATTTTATTGCTCTGTGCCCATCAGCTGATATGCTTGTTGATTATCATATGAATCAATAAACATAAATACTGCTCATCTGATATTTTCAATGTATAGTCATTTTCTATTTCAAAGAGTCTGATAAAGCACCTTGCCCAGAAATTTTTTTAATGAAAGGATTAAAATTCCCACCATTTATGTTTAAGCACGTACCAACTGCTGACTATTTTGATCTTTTGTATTTCAAATCAAAAGACATCCCCTCTATTACCACTATTAAATGGTAAGGCATTTCTTCCCACTTTGAAGATCTAAAATACAGCGCTTCATCCTCAAGTTTAATTTTCTTTTAGTTTTCTCTATATAATATATTTTAAATATCAGTTTTGACATTCCAAATAAGAAAATATTATCTTTCCATTTTTATTGGACTCATTAGGTCATATACTCCATCATTTAGAAACATTTCCGGTTAATCTTTTTAATTTCCCATTTACTTTGTAGTTACTTATAGACAATTAAGTCCAGTATGTTAATATTACTTATCACTTATCTTATATCTTATCTTCGCTTGTTGAACTCCCTCTTCTCTCCATTGTGCATGTTGAGATTATTTGGGCTAAGCAAAAGATCCTCCCTTAATACCCAATTTAAAGCCAACTTAATGAGCCCTGCCAGTTCTGAACACAACAGGGAGTTTGGTATCCCATCTGGTTAAGTGGAGACTACAATAACTTCCATGATGAGGACATCTGTTTATAAAAATCAGAGTTCCATAAATCCAAAACTCTCTTTCCTGTACCACTAACACACCCATCAGTGGTGCCCTTTTTTATTCTCTTCCTTTGTGACAGCATGTTCTCCAGGATTACTTCCTTTCTTCAGTCCTGTCAAGTAAACGTGAAAAGCATTACACGTCAACGTCGTGTAAACCAAGTCCAGTTTTGCTTTTTGCTCTACTGTGTTTATTTTCATCAAATGTATTTAGAAAGTGATAAAAGTATGAACTTGGTGATGGGAATGGAAATAATAATCAACAATTTATCTGGAGTTCACAGTATTTGAAAGGCACTTAATTTGGCTCTTTGAAAGCACCATTTCCTTTAATCCTTCCATCAATGCTATGAGGAAGGCGAATGAGCATTGACGGTCTCTCCAACATCCATTCCATTCCTCACTAGTTGTGAAGCAAACAATAACAAGTGGTAGAGTGAGGAGACACTGAAAAAATCATAAAAGCAAAACTCCCTGCCCTCATGGTGTTTACATACTCCCATTTTCCTGAAGCCCGCCTATCTGTGGACTCAGGTGTTTGACCCAAGGGATTTCCGCATGCTACCCAAATGAATGTATAATTAGCAAAGTTTTTCCTTGAAAACTAATATGTCAGGGGCTGTGCTTTAATCATATAGACTGAGGGAACAAGAAATCCCTTACATTACCCAAAACAAAAGATACATAACAATTGCACTCATTAATACTTTTAGCACTTTTCTTGTGCCAGACACTGTGATAATCACTAGAAATACAAATATACCAGAACAAATGCCTATATTTTCAAGCAGATTACAAGACATACTGAATATTGGGGTTGTGGTATGACTCAGTGGTAGAATACTTGCCCAGCATATTTAAGGCCCTGGGTTCCACCCCAGCACTGCACCAGCCCCAAAAAAGATACTGAACAACACCACATATTAATGTATTATTAATTTTTAAAAGTCTCAGTGTCTTCTTTCTCTCAGCTACATACATGCTCGCGTGCACATTCACACACATAGACACACACATACACACATACTTTATTTTTTTGTGTTGCAGATTAAACCCAAGGATGCTTTACCACTGATCTATATCCTCAGTCTATTTATTCATTCATTCATTCATTCATTCACGTTTTATTTGTTTGTTTGTTTGTTTTTGGTACGGGGGATTGAACTCAGGGGCACTCGACCACTGAGCCACATCCCCAGCCCTATTTTGTGTTTTATGTAGAGACAGGGTTGCTTAGCACCTCACCATTGCTGAGGCTGGCTTTGAACTCGCGATTCTCCTGTCAGCCTCCCAAAGTGCTGGGATTACAGGCGTGTGCCACTGCTCCGGGCTTTTATTTTTATTTTGAGACAAGATCTCACCAAGGTGCTTTGGATCTTGCTAAGTTGCTGAGGCTGGCTTTGAACTTGGAACGCTCCTGCCTCAGCCTCCTGAGTTACTAGGCACACACACATTTTTACCTTTATGTTACATAGCATTTTAACATCTAGAAGTTCACAATATCTTGTATAGAAGAAATTAAAGGAAGACTTGCTTTTTATACTGAAAAGCGGTTCTTCATAGCCATGAGAAAGATGAATTCTTTTAAAGGATGATTATAAGGTTTAAAAACGGATAAATAGAGATAAATAATGTAACATGGAAGTAGATTCCATTTAAAAAATCAGGAATGTCCACAGAACATTTTAAATAAATTTCTGTCAAAATGAATTCTTTCCTTTTAAAGGATTTGTCTTACAGGTGTCAATCACCAGTTATCCAGTACATCTGGCCATGGTAAATACAATAGGATAATTTTTGAATCTTAAACTACGTACCTTATTAATTGTGAGCACTGTCCAAGGCACCGCCTAGCTTTGCAATCATCACACCACTTTTCTTCCCCAATGATTTTCCAAGCATTTCTCAGGAGAGACTTTAAGAGTTATTCATCTTACAACTGTACACCAATCATTGCTTTTAGAAATTTTTAAAAAATGATCCTTTTAGTTCACATCTATGCTATCCTTCATAATCTTTTCTTTTTGGCTAACAAATTTCTCAAAAGGATTGTCTTTATTCACTACTTAAAATTTTTAATAGACTTTATTTTTCAGAGCAGTTTTAAGTTTACAGCAAAATTGAGCAGAAAGCACATAAACTTCCCACATAACACTCTGACACCCACATAACCTCCCCATCATCTATGTCCTGTACCAGAATGGTTATATTTGTTACCATTGATGAACCTACATTAACATCGTTAACACCCAAAATCCATAGTATGGTGCTTTCCATGGATTTTGAAGAATGTATAATGTCGTGTATCTATCATTATGGTAGCATACAGAATACCTTTATTGCCCTAAAAATTCTCTTTGCTCCTCCTATTCTTCCCTTCTCCACCTAACCACTAGAAACCACTAGTCCTGTTACTGTCTCCTGATTTGAAGTTTCCAGAATGTCATATAGTTGGAAATATGCAGTATGCAGCCCTTTCATCTTGACTTCTTTCACTTATAATTATTCCTGTAAGTTTCTTCCATGTGTTTCCATGACTTGATAGCTGATTCCCTTATGGCACTGAATAATATTCCATTGTTCAGGTGAACCACAGCTTATTTATTGATTCACCTACTGAAGTACATCTTACTTGCTTCCAACTTTTCAGCAAAGCTGCTACAAGAATCTCTGTGCAAGTTTTCACATTGACATAAGTTTTCAGTTTGGGGAGGTAAATATCAAGGGGTGTGATTAATACATCATATGATAAGATGTATGTTTAGTTTCCTAACAAAGACTGCTGAAGTGTGTTCCAGAGTACATTTTGCATTCCTACCAGCAAGGAATGAGAGTTCCTGTTGCTCCACATCCTTATCAGCACTTGGTGTTGTATGCTGGATTTATATTGGGTTGCCATTCCGATGCATAATGGCATCTCTTTTTTGTTTTAATTTGCACTTACCTAATGACACATGATACTGAATAAATTTTCACATGCTGCTTTTCCATTTTAAGTCTTTTTTGATGAGATGTCTCTTCTCTTTTGCCTTTTTGTCAGTTAGATTGGTTGTGTTGCTGAGTTTTAAGAATTCATACATTTTCAATGAGTTCTTTATCAAATATGTCTTTTGAAAATATTTTTTCTCAATCTGTGGCTTATCTTTTCATTTTCGTCTTCATATCCATTTTGACAGTATCTTTCAAAGAACAGAAAGTTTTTAATTTTAAGGAAGTCCAGCTTACAAAGCCTTTTTTAAAATTGATCTTGTCTATAATATTTTAACTAAAAAGTCATTACCAAACAAAGTCATATAGATTTGCTTCCAAAGTTCTCTTATATGAGTTGTGTAGCTTCTGACTCAGGTGTTTTTTCGATTGTTTACATAGTTTCTTAGCTATCTCAAAAGCACTACAAATTCAGTAAATCTAAGAATACATTCTCAACCTTCCCATTGCCCCATTTTTTTAATCAACAAATGATCTTGCAATTCACTCAGTTTTGCCAGTCAAAAAACAAGGACTATTTTCTGACACCTTGCTGTACTGCTCGCTAAACACAATTCCTCAATACAGTTCTTCAATTTTATTTTCTTAAAAATTTTTAATAAATCCTGTAAAATTCTTGGTCCCTATCACTACCTTAAGCCAATTTATCATGACCTCTTACTTCTTCCTCTATATATTGCTAATGTGTTTACCTCCACCTGTTCTGGTACCAACCCAACCCCTTCTCAACAAAACAACCAGAATAAACAACTTTTGCAGCAAATAGGTTCATATCATCTTTTTGCTTACAATTATCCAATAATTTCCCATTATTCATAGGTAGTCATACTCATTGTGAAGATTTGCATGATCTGGATTCTCATTCTTATTGAGTCTTATCATCTCCTTCCTTTTTTGTTCCAGGCACATTGACTTCCACTCATTATTGTGTATATGTTCCATGATTTGTTCTGGTATAGTGCTTTTTTAAAGCCATTTTCTCACACAGTGTCCTACTATTTTTCCTTCTTTCTTTTATTACTTCCTATTTAATCTTCATATTTCACAAGTCACTTTTTGAAGAGAAAGCTTCCTTGATTTCTCTGAAAAGATCAGTTCACTATATATGATATAGTTGTTTTTGTACTCGAACCTATTATAATTTTACATTTGTTCATGTAAGTGGTTATTTATTAATGATTATGTCTTCCACTATGTTTTAAACTACCTAATAGAACATAGACTTACTGATATTGACTCACTGTTTAGTCCGAAGGCCCAAAATTGTTCCTAGAACAGAAATTCCATTAAAAACAATGGTCAATGGGGCTGAGGCTGTAGCTCAGTGTTAGAGCAGTTGCCTGGCATCTGTGGGGCACTGGATTCAATCCTCAGCACCACATATAAATAATAAATGAATAAAATAAAGATCCATCAACAACTAAATTTTTTTTTTAATTTAAAAAAAATAATGGTCAAGTGAATTGTCAGCCCTCAGCTTGGTCTGAACAAATGGTTGTTTTCACTGAACAGTCACTATCTCCTAATTCTTAATACATTCTTCCTTTTCTGGTATTTTAAGCTATACTATACCTAAAACAACTTTTAAGGTATAACAACTTGAGGAAAATGAATGTATTTGAATATATTCATTTTATCTTGCCTATCACTTTAAATCTTGATTTTAGGAATTCAAACTTTCAGAATCCTTTACCAATATATTCTCTCATGTGAAAAAAAATAATAATTGTGATGTATAGATGGTGACTTATGGGTGATTTTCCTAAGGTTGCACAACTAAATTTTGATAGCTAATGTTCAATGCTAGTTTTCCTGACATCCAATTTGATTCTTTTCCTCCTTATAGGTAGCCATGAATTATCCCCTTAAAAAAGAAAATAAATTGTGTCAGAATTGCAGATAATTTTTCAAAGGTAACGTGTAGGTCAATTTACCTTCTAATAGCCTGCTCCTACCTACTTACAGGGAACTTGAAGACACCACTTGTCTACAAGATCTAGTTCAGTCCTACGCATACCCAAGAAATTGGTAAGAAATTGTCTGTGGCCTCATTAGATGTTCATTCTTCATGTCTGATTATATCTTTTCCAATTCTGGGTGTACCATGGATTTCTCCCTACCTTTTAAGTGCAGAATAATAGAAATTACTGTATTAATGTATAACTTTGGAAAGATTATCGATTCCTTGTTTATACCAAACTTCATTTAGCTTATTTGTAAAAGTAAAGATGTCTGAGAAAAAGTGGTATAAATTCATTGTTCATATCTTGAGCACAGATATTTTAGTTAAAATTTTAATTATTTTTGATGAAAATATTTTCCTAAAATATATTATATCCTGTATGGTTTTAAGCTATATTCTTCAAAGAGAAATGAAACTTTGGTAAATATTATCATTATGAAAATCACAACAGGCCCATATGATTTGCATGGCACTTTGCAGTTTTCCATACTCTCATTAGTATTTTGGTTGCATTGTGTATTACAGCTCAGTGATGCTCTAAGATGACATTAACATGTATAGGATATAGACCGAGATCATTGTAGACTTCGAGACTATTATGTAATTTCTATTCATAACCCATTAGTCTCAAATAATATTGAGTGCAGTGACCCATGTAGAACTTCCAAACTCATGGTCATCTCTTGATTTCTTGTTTCTTCTCTCAGTGATTGCTTTTAATTTTTCTATTCATATTTTTACTTCCCTCTACTTTTGTCATAATTGGCCAATAACTGGGTTTTTTTTTTTGTCTTTTAGTTACTAAAAAACAAAACTGAAGGTTAAAGGGGGAAACTAAATTATCAAATGTATCAAATACTGTATATTTTCTATTAAAATTAGTAATTTCTGTAATGAAACTCTAATTTGAAGCAAATTTCAGGCATCTGGACAATTCATCACACAATAATATTAGTCAAACGAGATGCTATGTTGTGTTCATGCAACAAATGTTTTTATTGGACATTGTTTCTAAAATGCTTTAATCCATTGCCTTTGCCCTTTGACAGCATAAAAATTCTACATTAATTTTTTCTTTGAGGGGTGGGTACTGGGGATTGAACTCAGGGGCACTCAACCACTGAGCCGCATCCCCAGTCCTATTTTGTATTTTATTTAGAGACAGGGTCTCACTGAGTTGCTTAGCACCTCACTTTTTTTGCTGGCTTTGAACTTACGATCTTCCTGCCTCAGCCTCCCGAGCTGCTGGGATTGCAGGCTTGTGCCACTGCGCCCAGCAAATTTTTTTATTTAACTTATTAAAAATGTATACATCAAAAAAATGTATATATCACTGTCTCTAGCTCCCTCCTTCAACCCTACTTCCTTGAGATTCTTTGGTCATCTAGGAACAAGTCTCCATCATCTTCCATGGAATTTTCCAGGGTATACATGTTTAAACAGTAGCATGTTAGGTAACCTGAAAAAATAAATGGGATTTCAAAGGATGGAATGGAGGTAGATAAACATTTTTCAAAATAGGATTAAGACCCAAAGAAGTAAATAGCTAGTATGTTTATCAAAATGATTTCACCAGAATATAGTTTTCAAAAAAATAATTTTATTATTTGTTTCTCATAATTAATACATAATGAAACTCACCTTTAACATATGCCATTAAATGCTTTCTAGTGTGTTTACAGAGCACAATTATGACCACAATGCAATTTTAGAATATTTAAAGTTACATTTTAAATACTCTGTGTTGAAGTAATTGGAGGTAAAATAAAAATTGAGGGAAAAATCCCATTAACATTAATTTATTTCTAAATATGCAAAACTGTTTTAAAATATAGATCTAGACTGTTAATATCAATTTTTCTGATTTTTGAGAATAATCACTAAGATGAATACTTTGAATCTAAAGTGACCATGAAAAACAGTATATTGTTATCAAAACTGTCACATGACTGTTCTTTCATATAGAATCAAAATTTGATTCTCTACATTTTAAGTCTATGGGTAAAAGCTAAGAAAAATCACTTGACACTTAAGTCTCATGGCTCCGGTAAGAGTACTTACATGACTAAACAACTAGGAGTTGAAAACTTCAAGAAAAATGGGGGATAAAGTTTGTATATTTAAATCTATAAGTGAGCAGGTTGATTTTAAAAAGTTAGAATTATCAGAATCAAGGGATATTCTTCCTAAAGCTACAGGCCCAAAGTCAGTTGTAGCAAATTGAGGGATTAGAGTCTATCTCATTTAAGCTTGCTCTTTGCTGGATCCAGCAATATTCTCACTTGCCAAAATAGAGACAATCCCCAAAAAGCGAATACTCCGGAAACTTCAATTATATGAACCTCATTTTTATCCAAATCCCTATTATGAGAATGAAATTATATATTCTGAATAAAAAATTCTTTTGCACATCTAATCCTAGTGTTTATCCTAATAAATTCCATGTCACCCCACTCTTAGTCAAGTATTTGTTATTATCTCTAAACCATTTCCAATTCCTGTTGTAAAACCAATACAAAAATATGGATGCCTTACTTTTACAGGCCTATACACATTTGTATTCACTTATGCTCTATAAATGCCCGAACTCATTGGTTCTCACACTTATCATGTGGGGAGCTTTAGGCTACTGGTGTCTGAGTTTCACCTCTAGAGATTCTTATTTCATTGGTATGAAAATTTTTAACAGCTCTCCTCATGCCAAAGTTTGAATCTACCTTTAGTCACGTGAGGACAGGGATTCCTCCTGTCCAGAAGATCCCACAACAAGGTGCCATCTTAGAAACAACAGCCCTTACTAGACAACCAAACCTGCTGGCAATTTGATCTCCACTGCCTCCAGAACTATGAGAAAAATACTTAAATTTCTGTTCTTTGTAAATGACAAAGTCTCAAGTATTGCACTATAACAACCAAAACAGGCCAAGATACCTGGTGATTCCAATAAGCAGCAAAGTCTGAGAACCAAGAAAAAGAAGCCGAGAGCATGCTTTATTATTTGTTCTAAGAACTAATTCCACTGTGAAAGCAACACTGAATACATGGAGGAATATACATTCTTAGTCTGAAAATGAGATACAAGAGCTTCCTGAAGCAACAACAGTCTTTACCAACCTATGTCACTGCCAGAGGGACTGATACACTTTCCATTTCAAAATGTTTTCTCCTTGACCTTTTTCTGTCTGCCAGATGCTTCATTATTTCTTATTATGAGTTTTACAGAATCAGATGAGTGTTATTTACATTGGCCTCCATCACTTCCTGGTTAGGGGCAAATTAAAATCCCTATACTACCTTTAGCAGAATTTCTCTGTTGGCACCAGCTATATTCACAAGACCTTTTAAAAGTAAACAAGAAAACCTTTCTTAATATCTATTTTGGAAGATGAGATTTGTGGTGGATCATATTCACACTATTATTTTAAATAAATGTAAAAGAGGAAAAAGACACAAAATTGAAATATTAAAATTTAAATATGGTATAAAAATACAAATTTAAATTTTGGATTCATTTTAGCCTATTAAACAAATTCATTTGAAAAGATTATTTAAAAATACTTTTAAGCTATCGAACTTGAAGTTTTTCTAGAGCATCCTTTTTCTTTTTTTTCCTCCGTCAGGAGAATTCTCTGAGGCAAATCGAGTAAAATATTTTGCTGGAGGGGATACTTTACTTTCAAGAAGCATTCCTTTGCATCATGAACTATATCAAGGCGAGAAAAAAATATCAAAGACAATGCTAAAATTCGTGGCAAACAAAAAAGAACTATTAATATGATAAGATATCTTGAACTGTCCTACAGATTAAATCATGATTTTAAAATTTCTTTGTTAACTATTTAGATATTAAAACATGTGCCTATATAGTTTTCATTTCTTCCATTTAAATATCCATTGCTTTTCCCTTTGATAGTATGTCGAGGGAAGAGAATGCCCTTTACTTCTTATCTCAGACATCTGCTGCTGAGCAAACTTCTGCTAATTATCCTGACATATCTAACCTGTAAGGTTTTCTTTTCCAGTTTCTTTCCTTTTCTTTCTTTCTTTTTTTTTTTTTTTTTAAGATGAACTGGAGACTAAGAGGAAAAAAGAAAAAAAAGAATGACATTAAATCACTTCATGTAATAATAATATACCTAAGTCATTTTCCATTATTAACTTGATTCATTTTTATACATTGATTGCCTAATTTAAGGTCTAAATATTCAGAACATGCTTTACAAGCAATTGTGACACAAGGAAGATATAACAAATGTATGAATGCTCTTTATAAAGTTGAGGCTTTTAATATCATAGGGAGTGTGTGTGTGTGTGTGTGTGTGTGGTGTGTGTGTACATGCATGCATGGTTTTTTTGTGTGTTTTTCTTTTTTGGGGGCATAGTTAGAATTTCATACCCTTAATGGTGTCTTGCATCGTTATTGTTAAGAAGATTCTTGCCGGAAGGAAAAAAGAAGATTTATTCCTACGAGATTTTCTAAGATATTGTGTGGATTGTAGATGGCATAGTTTTACATTTATTGAAATTGTCTTTCCCCTTGGGTCTTAAGAAAATGTGCCTAAAGCTATTATCGCGTCTATCGACTCTGTGGGATTTCATGGATGTGGCTCTTTGTCCCAAGTGGTTCAAAAATGACCTTTATGAGCCAAAGTTCAAGCTGAGTGAAGGTTCTGAGATGGAGATTAGAGACCTGTCAGTTACCCGAAAGGATAAAAGTGTAAAATCATATGTGACGCTCAGTTCAGTCACATCAAACACGAAGAAATGTTTACTGAATGAACTGCACCATCCCTAATCACAGTTTTCCCTTAAGTATTCACATTATCATGGGCCCCAAATACCAAAGGAGGTTTCGAAAGAAGAGCTCCTAATAAGTACGCACCAATTACAGCAGGCATGTGCTTGCACCTTAATTTCTTACAGCAATTATTTTTACTCTTCAAATGAATGTGCCTTGTTGTTAGAAACACTCTATTCCATTCCTCCACTTCTTTTAATTAACTTCTCAAAATTAAGAGGGAAAAATCTGAGGCATCATAGACGTGTGTTAAATATGATAGGAAAAGCACAGAGAAAATGAAATGTTTTCAGGAAAGAGATGTGAGCATGTTCTTAACCGTAGTATTTTGAAAGAATAAATTCCCTTTTTGCACCAGTCCATAACATCTCATTGATAGCAGCATAAAAAGGAGCTCAAGTGACAAATGCAAAGTAGGCAACTGTAAACTTGCAGCTTGTAATTTTGGGAGGTCGGATACCATCCTGCCGCTACACACACCACACCCAATCAAAATAAATTGAAGTGGAGTAAAATCCATCCGGAGGAATACATCTGTCCCCGCTTCTACTCCCACAGTGCTGCCAGAGTTTCTTCATTTGCCATAGCTTAGTTGTATACTTTTATTCTCAGAACAGCTGAAAACATACTGCATGCCTTATTGCTGCATCATTTGGAAAAAATTAGCTCATATCCTCTTATTACAATTTGCATGATACAATATTATATGTATCTGGCTATTTGAACATACCTTTTTGTTGCAAAAAAAATAAATTAAGTTAATGAACCATTTAGGATAGGCATTTAACTACTGAAAAGATCATATAAAAGAAAAGCGCTTAACACATAAATTGAGACCTTGGAAATCCTATTATTTAAACAGCTGCATATTTTTATTAGCTATACGAAACTAGTTTCACCGTATTGCACATTATATATTTGGAGGTCCAAATATTTTAATGCATTGTTCTTCCCATGAAAAATCTGTCAGATTATAATTGGATTCGGTATTGTCTTACAGCAAATGTGTTTCCTTTAACATCTATCTTTAAACAGATTTCTATCTTATTATTACTTCCTCTTTTTTAATGCTTACACAGAGAACTGATTTCCCTAAGTTATAATTTAAATAACTCTTGGTCTTCGCTAATTCCAAATTGTGTAACATCATAAAATAATCTAATTAAAAAAGCAAAGGCCTCTACTTTACATAATGTATTCAACAACCAACAACTAAAACTCCTGTGATTTTTTTTGTCTGTAAGGGAATTATATGGACAAGAGCTTAATTAAAGTTGATCTCTCTCTATTTTATATCTTTATAGATAGACTGGAAGAATAATGCTTTAAATTTCTAAAACTAAAATATCAATCTCTGCTACTCAAAATGGTTCTACTTTTATATTAAAGTGTTTAAATTTGTCCTTTGTTATCTAAAACTAAATCATGAAAGACCACTTTAAATGATATATAGAATAGAATGCCTAAGTTATTAGAGTATCTGCTTCTCCCAAAGTGTAGAATTGTCACTCATATTTTGTCCTCTTTGTAAAAGGTTATGGATTTATAAAATATAGACTTTTTTACCTAATCATCAAAAGAATTATTAAATGTAATGACTGTTAATGGAATTATTTATGTTTTATCAAACTATAAAGTTACTAATGAGGTAAGTTTATTACAAATCCTTACAGTTTAAATATCAAAGAGAAATCCACATCTAATTCCAGTAGGGAAAGGAGAAAAATAACCATCCTGTGCCCAGAACTTCTCATTTTGCTTAACAAAACCTGCCCTTAAGAGAAACTATTTTTATCAGATCTAAAACAATGTAGTTTAGCAAAGCCTAACCTACTAGAACAGAAACTTCTTCAAAGAAACAGAACCAACTGGATAGATGTAGATATATAGTTATAAAGAGATAGAGACATAGACATAGACTACAGAGATAGATACATATGAATGTATTTATTATAGGAATTTGCTCATGCAATTATGAAGACCAAGATGCCTCACAATATGCTGCCTGCAAGTTGGAAAACAAAGGGAAATGGTAGTGTGATTTAACCTCAGTCCAAAGGCCTGAAAACCAGTGAAATAAATATGTAACTGAGAACCTTGGGGCCACTAGTACAGGTTCTGGAGCCCAAATGCTGGAGAACCTAAAGTCCTACTGGTCAAGGGCAGAAAAAGATGGAGGTAACACCCACCTGAAGAGAAAGAAATTTACTCTTCGTCTGCCATTTGTTTTATCTGGGCTCTGGATATACTGGAAGCCCACTCACCTTGGGAAGGCCAGGTCTTTTCTCAGTCTAGTAATTAAACTGCCAATCTCTTCTAGAAACTCCTTCACAGACATATCTAGAAATAATATAATAATGATATTTTACCAGCTATCTGGGTATTCCTTAAATAATCAAGTTCACATGTGAAATTAACCATCACACCTGGGGAAAGGGAGATACCCAACTTAGGCTTCCTCTAGCCATCCATGTGGAACAAGCAAAATGTTCAGTTTAGTTACTGGGTTAAAAACTAAAAAGACTGAGACCTGATTATAGGACTATATGATGCTTTCCCTCTTCCATGCCTTATCACCACATCAATGACCCCTATATTATCACAAGGGATTAAAGCTAAAAAAATCTGCAAGATTTGGCCCCTAAACAAGGAGTCTCTAGGGAAACCCAAGACAACAGGGGAGATAAAAACAAGGCCACTAAAGAAAATCCTAGCTTGTGACACCATAACTGCAACAAATCATAAACACAATCTAACTTCTAGCCAGATAACTGTAAGCCTCATACTAAAGGAGAATCAATCTCAGTTCCTTTGTCCTGATACACCACATCCAACTTTCAACAAAAAAATTACAAGGCATGCTAAAAGATAAAAACAGAGACTGAAAAAACAAGGCAAGCCTCAGAACTAGACTCAGATATGGCAGAGATTTGGGAAATATCAGATTGAGGATTTAAAATAGCTATGATTAATGTGATAAAAGCTGCAATGGAAAAAAATGGACAGCATGCAAGATTAGATGAGCAATGTAAGCAGACAGAAACTCTAAGGAAAGAGATAAGAAACTCTAAGGAGAGATGTTTTGATTTAAGAAATAAGGATCTTTAAATAGGCAGTGGTTTGGAAATGATTTAGGTTTTAGCAATTTAGCTATCATTTTGAAAATAAAAATATATGTAGATACCTAATACAGAAATTAAATGGAAGTAGACAAAGACTAGGTAAAATATGAGCCAAAGAACCCAAACATTAATCCAGCACTAGCAGAGCTGTATCCTCACATCCCCTCACCCTCACTCCATCCTGTCATTTTCCCATCCTCAAGGCTCCTAGAGGTAGCTCTGGGAATTCTAGAGGAAGCAGTTTGACGACTATTGTCCTATGGAATGAAAGAAGAGTGCTCTGCAAATTTGCTTGATCACTTGGATCCTCAAGGGAACTTGATCAAAGTCAGACACACAGGCTTCTCCCAGAATTTCCGAACCAGAATGTCTGGACTGACAGCAAAGCTTGCACGTCTAGATTTCTAATCCACAGTCCTCATCATTTGTATGCTTAGGCAAGTTTGAGAAATGCTGCTTTGGAAGATATCTTAGAGCAGCAGTGTTCCAACTTTGTGGACAGACCCATTATGGAGCTTCCTTATAAAAGCTCAGTTTTAGAGCCCCATTCCAGAAATTCTAACTCAGCATGTGTGGGGTGGAGTACAAAAATTGGCATTAACATTCCCTGACATGGGATAAAGACCATGAAAGATTGAGGAAACACACAGCACTATAAAGTCAGGGTGGGACCAAGAGTGGGACTTAAGTTTCCTGACTCAATTCGAAGTTCCTTTTACAGCATCTTGCTCTGCCCATGTGACTCATCTCTGGTTTTTTGATCAGTCTGCACACCTGCCATGTATTCTCCTGTTTTACTTCATTGGGAACCCATTACAAAATTAAGTTTCACGAGACAGCTCCTCAAAATACATTGAGCTACACAGCTGAGAAATGGTAAACCCTCTGGACAATCAGGAACTCTATTACTTTCAAAGACACTGGATTTTATATCTTCCTCTTCCTCCTAATTCTGTTGCCATAAATGGAATGGTTTCTGTGGTATCTTACATTCTTTGTTGTGTAGAAGGAACACATAGATGAAATTTATTAACCTAATGGGAAGTGGCTCTTAAAGAGATATCATTATTGTGTATATTGTTTAGTGTTTTCAAAAAGGAAATCCAAAAAAAGTCTCATTAATTTCAACAGGAATGTTTAGGCCCTACTACTACATCTACTATAATGATGGATCAAAGTTTTTATTATATTAGAATTCTGCTACATAAGATGATTTAACAATAATTTGTCATAGGACTGGAGGTTTTGCTCAGTTGGTAGGGAACTTGCTTAGTATGCATGCACAGGGTCCTGGGTTCAATGCCTAGCATCACAAAAATAAATAAGTAAATGCAATTTGAAAATAAGGGAAATAATAAATAAATATTAAATGTTAGAGAGATGTGGAGAAGCTAAACAACCATGCATTGCAGGAGGAGCATAAGTTGGTCAAACATCTTGTAAAACTATACAATTAGTTAGAAAAAATGCTTACCTTATGGTGCACAGATTCTGTTCTAGATATATATCCAGTAGAGATGCATAATATGTATATAAAATGCAGGTATAAAATATTCATTACAACCCAACATATAACCCCAAACAGGAAGCTATTTGAATGTCCATCAATAATAAATAGACAAATATGTTGTAGTATACTCACATTAAGTAATATTATCAGCTATGGGAATGAACTAACTACAACTACATGCAATATAAATTAACTGGTTGAAACTTAGAAAAATTTGAGTACAAGTCTGATATCAAAGAATACATGGTTTATGATTCCATTTACATTAAATTCAAGAACAGTCAAAGCTAATTTACAGTGTCAAGTCAGGGTAGTCATTACCCTTGGGAGGAGACTGGATGGAGAGGTTGATAAGGGGACTTCAGGTTTCCATTCTTTGATCTGGATGCTGGTTACATAGGCATGTTCACTTCGTGAACTTGAGAGTTTACAGTATGTATTTCTTACAAACTTTCATGGAAATTCCTGTTTTATCTCTTCCTAGATTTGCAGTACTGAGGTAGTGAAATAATTTATCTGAACATTATTTTTTCATATATAAAATGAAAATAGTTCCAACTACCCTGAAGCATTACCAAGAAGGCTATTTGAAATTATTAAATTATTTAGTGTGTTTTTGACACATAACAGGTATTCAAAATTATACTTATTTTAATAAGGAAACACTTATGAAATATTTCTTTTTACCTGCCAATCTTTGTGCCTGATAAACACATTTACCTCAGATAGCCTTACCTGACTTTGTGAAGGATTCAGAGCCAGGTGTTTTCCTTACATCATCTCCTTGATGAACTATGCTGATGTTTCACATTCTGACTTCCCAGGGGCGCTTTAAAAACCTCATATATTTTCCCACTTACATAGAAAAACTCAATGTTTTTGTCATAGAGATCTTTCCTTTTCCATCTTGTTCTCTTTACAATCCCACTTTTTTGAAAATGCTTATAGTGCTAAATTTTTGCTTAGAGATGCTGCTAATAAAATTGCAGTTTCCAGGGAGTCAAATACTCTTTTTCTGATGTTGTGTCTTATCTAATGCTTCATAAACAAGCAGCTGCCACTGAAGAGAAAGAGGGCACCAATCATCTGCCACATGTCTCTTACCCAGGGGTCTCAGCTGCATATTTGTTTAACCCGGTTCACCTCAAATACTGTGTGCATTTCTGCTGCCACCTAAATGACCTTTACTTTTTTTTTCATTTTTAATTTGTATTTTTTTTTAAATATTTTTTTAGTTGTAGAAAGACACAATGTCTTTATTTTATTGCTTTGTATGTGGTGCTGAGGACCGAACCCAGGGCCTCACGCATGCAAGGCAAGCGCTGTACCACTGAGCTACAACCCCAGCCCTAATTTGTATTTTTAAAGTGCTTTTCAAACATTCACTGCTAAACCTCCTACAGTCCAATAATATAGGACAGCATTAGTTGCCCCACTTTACAGATGAGGTTATCAGAGTTCCCAGAGGTTATAGGTGAATTAGTGGGAAGAAGCTAGCTGTTGACATTTTCTGGGACCCACGGTATTATGCACATAGGTTCCAGGAGTACTGGAAGAACATCATCTGCTGCTCTGAGAGGAAAGTACAGAATGACTGAGGGTAAAACTAGCCTGAAGGTGAACATTTTCTTGAACTTCTTTTTGTTATCATGGTGTTATCATCATTAAATTCTTATCTCTTTTATGATGATCTACTATCCTGGAATTTCATAATCAAAATACCCATTGACTTATCTATGTGTATGTTATGAATCTATCTACTTATCTTTCTCTTCCTCTCATGCATCTACCTACCTCTCTCTTTCTCTCTCCTATTTCAATTACATAGTATTTAGTTATATTATCTCCAAATTCCTAAAGATAGACTTTAGGAAATATGACAACTAATAGTTCCGATCTATTAAAAGATTTTACTTTTAAGGCCTATAAAGGAGAGGGAAAGTCTGTGAGAAGAAAATTATTTAGCTTTTCCATCTTCCTGGAGGTCGCAGTTTCAAAAGGCATCACTAACTGCCCTTTCCATGCCCGTTCAAAGGCATGGAGGAGTCCTGCGTTATAGAGAATAGAATTACGTTATGCCAATGCATAGGCAGAATATTGCTTATTACTGGGACTTTTTTCTTTCTAAACTATTAGTTCCATATTTTATTTAGCTATGCATCTATTTAAAGACACTCAGCAGAATGTGGTGACTCTATGCATTGTAGAAAGATCATGAACATCGAGTAAGATGCAACCCAGTCTTTATTTGAAGTTGTCTCAGATAACTTATAAGTTTTTCAAAGTACTAACCTAACTTTTTACCCTCCAAACATGTTCACTGAGTTAAAGGTAATAATGTCATAATCTGCTGACAGGGGTCTAAAAACTTCCAGTGCTCAATAATATATTGTTTTACTGTAAAATAAAATAAGATATTTGTGTTTGTGTGTGTGTGCAGTGTGTGTAGGTAGAAACAGAAAAGTGAAGAAGACATTGCTGTGTATATGAAAGTAAAACTTATTTAAATATAATTGTTAATATCACATATGAAACAATAGAAACTGTCGATCTTTAGAAAGAAAAATTAAAGTGAATTTTTCTAGATTTGAAATATATAATAATAATGTATCCATAATTTGTTTACTATGCTTTGTATAAATGGATTTGTTCAATTAGCATAATATTATTACAGTATTTTTTTAAAATTTTTTTAGTTGTTGATGGATCTTTTCTTATTTTATTCATTTATTATTTATATGTGGTGCCGAGGATCAAACCCAATGCTTCACGCATGCTAGACAAGCGCTCTACCACTGAGCTACAGCCCCAGCCCCTTATTACAGTATTTTTAAAGGAACACAAAAATAATCATGGACACTACACTATAGAAATACTTATACATAAATTTTCATAAATATTTGTGGCAACTGAACGTGCTGGCACACGCGTGTAATCCCAGCACTTAGGGAGGCTGAGACAGGAGAATAGCGAGTTGAAAGCCAGCTTCATCAAGGAGGAGGCACTAAGCCACTCAGTGAGACCCTGTCTCTACATAAAACACAAAATAGGGCTGGAGATGTGGCTCAGTGATCAAGTACCTCTGAGTTCAATCCTTAGTACCAAAAAAATAATAATAATTGTGGCAAATAGCTAAAAATGTAAATAAAAGTGTTTTTTTTCTTCAGTATATCTTTATTTCTTTAAATACTAAATT
Organism: Geosciurus inauris; assembly: GCA_004024805.1. Classification (NCBI taxonomy): domain Eukaryota; kingdom Metazoa; phylum Chordata; class Mammalia; order Rodentia; family Sciuridae; genus Geosciurus; species Geosciurus inauris. The sequence continues at coordinate 112,380 of PVHX01004678.1, forward strand.
TAGTATTTGTCCTTAAATTATATTATAAAAACTAGTTTAACATTTTTTTAATTTTTTAATTTGTTTTAATTATAAATGACAGTATAATACATTTTGACACATTGTACACATATGGAGCACAACTCCTCATTCCTCTAGCTGTACATGGTGCTGAGTCACACCGGTAGTGTAATTATACACCTATAGAGGGTAATAATGTCTGTCTCATTCTACTGTCCTTCCCATCTCCACAACTCCACCTCTCCCGTCACTCCCCTCTGCACTCATTCTCCCCTATATCCCCCCCCACACACACACACAATGAATCAGCATAAGCCTATCAGAGAAAACATTTGGCCTTTGGTTTTTGGCACTGGCTTATGTCACTTAACATGATATTCTCTAGTCCCATTCATTTACCTGCAAATGCCATAATTTCGTTCTCCTTTAAGGTTGAGTAATATTCCATTGTGTACACGTACCACATTTTATTTATCCATTCATCTGTTGAAGGGCATCTAGGTTGGTTCCATAGTTTAGCTATTGTGAATTGAACTGCTATAAACACTGATGTGGCTGTGTCACTATAGTATGCTGATTTGAACTCCTTTGGATATGCATAGATAAGTGGTATAAGTGGGTCAAATGGTGGTTCTATTCCAAGTTTTCTGAGAAGTCTCCATACTGTTTTCCATAGTGGTTGCACCAATTTTCAGTCCCACTAACAATGTATGAGTGAACCTTTCCCCACATCCTTGCCAACATTTATTGTTACATGTATTCTTGATAATTACCATTCTGACTAGAGTGAGATGGAATCTCAGTGTAGTTTTAATTTGTATTCTCTAATTACTAGAAATGCTGAACATTTTTTCATGTATTTGTTGATCATTCATATTTCATCTTTTGAGATGTGTCTGTTTAGTTCCCTTGTGCATTTATTGATTAGGTTATTTGGCTTTTTTTTGGTGTTAAGCTTCTTGAGTTCTCTGCATATTCTGGAAATTAGTGCCTTATCTGAGATGTGGGTGGCAAATATTATTTTTCAGGTTACTGCTAAGAAAGACGGTTGTCATTGATAAAATCACAAGTTATCTGTGTCAAAATTGAGGCTTATTTTCTTCCAAGACATAAGAATTAAGAAATGAAAACACTGCAAAATGTGGGATACCATGGGAAATTCTTGAAGTACCAGTCCTCATCTCATGATCAATCCCAGGTGTGAGTAGTGATATTTATATGGGCCTTTCTGGAAACTGAGCTAGCCTAAAAACTCAGTAGTGGACAACAGTACACAGAGTTGAAGATTCAGCATTCCATAAAGAAACTGTCGGTGAGACAGACAAAACAGTAAGCCATTCATGAGAAGAAACTACATCGAGAGGCAATATAATGGCTATTAGGAATCCTGTAGAAAGAGATGAGGGCTAAAGTTCAAAATGTAGTGATGGAGGCAAGATTTCAAGAGTTGAGCCAGGAGAAGAAGTTTGCAACAACATTTTATTGACTAGTTATCACCCTACAGGAAGCACACACCTGGTCGGGGCACACACCTGGTCAGGATAAAAATCCCCTTATTTCAGTGAGAAGTGTTGTATGTTACACTAATGTGGCCAGAAATATTTTGCAAACCCCCTTAATGAGCTGGCATTCATTTCTGTGACACTCAAATTTGGGTTGGCCTTGTGAACTTCTTTCTAAGAAGCTGCAAAAGATGTTTGAGTTCCAGAAACTAATCCTCTAAGGACCTTAAAATTTCCACCTTTTTTTCTTGAAAACTGTCCTAAAATTTCTATGACAGGAAGTCTGTTTACCACGCTAGAGGACGAAAGGGCAGAAGGAAAATAACTGAGTGATAGAACTAGGAGATAAAACCAAGAACCAACTGCAAAACATGAGTGAGGCCATCTTGAATCTTCCCATTTAATGAACCTGAAGCTAAATTTATTCACAAGTGAGCAAAAGTGAAACCATGCAGTAACTCAAAGAATCATTAGAAATAACGGATCCTCATTATTTAAGCCACTAAGTATTGGTAAAATTTGTTAGGCAACAACAGCTAATAGATAAATTTGTATTGGAAGTAAAGTCCTGTTTTACAGAAACTTATATAGGTGGCATTGACTTTGGGACTGGGCAGCAGGTGGTAGTTGAAAAGAGGGAAAGGTTATATTGGTATAGGTGGGAAAATGGAAATGGAAATACCAGAGTCTGGAGAAAACGGGCAGCCTGAGTTATACAGTACAAAACAATTGAAAAATTATCACCTGTGATAATTTTAAAGACAGGAAATATACCGAAAATTTTGTGATTTTTTTTTCTTTATATCATAACTAGGACAGGATGTTAGAAGTGACAATTGGCTTGTCTAAACCAAATATGGTTAAGATACAAGAAGAAAGGGTTTACCAAAAAAGAAAAACATGAGCCAAAGATGAATTTAGAGGGAAAGATAAAAGGTCCAACACAGATTGAGCTGGAAAATAAAACAGTCTCTTAGTCTCAATTTTTCCAGTTGGTAAAAATTCTTGGAACCAAATACTGAGGAAGAGTAAGCTCAGCTAGAGAAAGCTGAGCTGCCTGGGGTCAGAGTAGTCAATTAAGACAACAAGTTCAAATTAAAGTAACAGTTCCCAGTGTCCTAGTTATGTGAGGAATCAGTAGACAGAACCCTCTAATAAAGGCTCCTACCATTTTATGGACCTGGAGTAGAGTGGTTGGGGAGAAAAGAAGAAGAAGACATAGAGGTGGCAAGTATTTTGTCCTAAGAGTAGAGAAAATTGTCTTCAAGTTACCACCCTTCCGCCAAAAAGAGGCCTCAGTGGAGGTGGTTAAGACCTTAGATGAAAGCCCCTGATAAAGAGGCCTCTTAATGGAGGCACCTGGGCTAAGAAGAGAGCTATACTAAGACCATGGGCCATCAAGGGGCTGAGTCCTTGACTACAGCTCCCTCCAGAGAATGCAATGCATTGACTTTGCTCCAAGTCTCCTGTAAAGAGCAGCTTTTTACCTGCCAGGTAAAGCCTTTGCAATTTCCTGTGGAGAGGACTGAACCTGGGTTTTTGGCCAGGACTTTTGACGCGTTGGTACATAACTGTATGCCTTCTTTATACCATCTGCAAAATTTAAGGTGGTGCCTATAGACCCTTTTGTCACCTCTCAGTGATATGAATCTTCAAGAAATTGTCCCATGGCAGCAAAGATATGCCTGTTTCAAATAGAGTTATGGCTTTTGCAACATGGAATGAAGTCCAATCAGATCCATAGACAATACACACAAATTTAATAGAGGGATACTAAAAAAATACCCTGAGTTGCAGTAAGTGGTTTAGAGGTAAAAATAATATGAAACATATGGATCCCCCATTTGTCTATGAGTTGCAAACAGACAGAGTGAACTGCATAGTTACTAACACAAAAGATTTCTTACCTAAAAGGAAAGACATTTCAGATGACAAAGCCAATATTTCATCCCAGGAACAGAAACAGGCTGTCAAAGACTACTCCTTGCTCTTAAAGTAGGGGAACTGGACATTGTGTATGTCCCAGAACCCAGACTTATAGAAATCTTTCAGCTTCACTTTGTACTCTTTGCAAAGTGAATCCAATTAAAGAATTATTCTGATCTAATCTTGGCCATTGTTGTGTTTTAAATGTTTGTGTTTCCCCAGAACTTCAGTAGTTGAAACTTAACCCTGAAGGTGATGGTATTAAGAGGTGAAGGCTTTGGGAAGTGATTAAGTATAAGGACCCTTCCTTGATGAATGGTGTTAGTGCCCTTGAGAGTCTTGAGGGAGGCTGGTTGCCTTTTTTTTTTTTTTTTCATTATGTGAGGATATAATGGGCTGTCTCTACATACCAAATTTGCTGCGGCCTTGATATTCAACTTTCCAAGCCTTAAGAACTGTGAATAGTACATTCTGTCATTTATAAATTATCCAGACTAAGGTATTTCTTAAAACAGCCTAGACAAAATAAGACAAATCAAGTAGATGCACCTTAATTTTCACTTTATTTTCAATTTGCAGGTGAATATTTTAAATATAATTGCATATGTTTTACTAACCTCTTTTAAATACTTTTGAAACAAGGCAGAGGAAAAACAAATACATAAATAAGCAAATACACATCTCATAGACTTGCAGAAACAATTTTTCAAGTAAAAAGAAAAAAATAAAGGGATAACTAAGGTAAAATTATGGGAGATAAAGTGAAGAAAATGTATTGGTGGGATCATAACACTGAACCAGAGACACTTAAAACAATTCTTACTTTAAAGACTTGCTACTGGTGGACTACAAATCTGGCTCTAAGCTTTTAACAGTTGGTGGGAAAATAGAATTCTGGTCAGTTACACAATTTACAAGGTATATAAGATAAAATCAGAACAGTTGTTAGGAGAAGCAAAATTATTGCTGTTACTAATGCCCGACAGAAATTTCTCCCCATGGCCCTCATAAAACTAGCACCATGTAATATACTGGCTTATATCCTCAGCCACACTTTTAGAATGGAAACAGTGACAAGTTTCATAGTGCTGCTGGCATGATCTAAAACAATATTTCAGTAGGGGCAGTTCTACAGAGGTCAGTACAACACCAGCCAGGTATGCAGCTATCTTCTGATTCCATCAAATCCAGGGGTAGCTTTTAAAGCATCCGGAATAATGTATAAATTTCATTTTTTATTCAGTCCTTTCTATATATTCTTTCTGTCTGTAGAACTTTTGATGAATATTAGGAAGCAATGAGCTTGTAATTATACTTTTCAGCAAGCACTTGGTGCAGATTAGCTATTGTCCTGGTCAAACAGACCTACACATTGTAATTGACAGTTGATCTGGTGGAGGTTTTCCATCTCTTAAAATTATAAATGAAGAACCAGAGGAAAAAATATATACCTAAATAAAATTCCTATTACTTGATCCAGTAATCCAATATGGTATTTAATAGATAATAAACATGCATCTCAAAGAAGTGGAAGAACTAAAATCACTTTCACAAAATTATACCTCTGAAAAGTAACAGCAAAAACAAACAAACAAACATCCAGTTCTTCCTTCCATGCCATTCATTGACTGCTCATTAGTATATGAGGGAAAAAAATGGTCAAATGGTCTCAACAATCTCAAGTAAACCCTGTGCCACCTCCTCCCCATTTCATTTGTTATAATTCTCCTTAAAAACTAGAATTCAAAGAAAGAACTTTAATATCTCAATTCATATTTTTCCTTGCTTTTTTTCAAGGCTAATATAATACCACATTGAAGTCAATATGATTTTCATGGTTTACCCCCGAGTAAACAAATCATTGCAATTACCATATTGCTGTAAAGAGATATAATTATCTTATAAATGCATCCTTTGATTAACAGAAGGTGGAAAATACCTGACCCTTAAGGCCAGCAATATATTATTGCAGTGACATACTAAGACAAGATGTGCAAGACCAGAAATTATTTGATTAGTTGCTCTACTGTGAGTACTCAATCCTATGAGAGCTACCCAATCAAGCCACTATGGCTTGACCTGTAAGTCTTTCTGCAGTCCTCTGGGTCATTCTGTAACAAGAGCTACCAGTTTGCCATCATTGTTAGATCACATACTCAGTCTCTGAAGCCCTGCTTGTAGTTTCATTCTGCTCTATGTCTCCCCTAGGAGCACCTTCATTTTAATATAAATAGAGCGTTTCATCATGTGATGGCAAAGAATCATGGAAGGTATGACTCTCAATATTACTGGACACAATACACACAGATCTATTCCAAAAGAAGTCTAAAAAGGCAAAAAGAAAAAATCAAATGTAGTAAAAATGCATCAGTGTTAGATATCTAAGTATAGTGCAAGGCAAATGTCTGTAATAGCCAAAAGTAAAAACTAAATTGCAGATGAGGCAACTATTTTGTGTTTGTGGCTACTTCCAGGATATAAAGAAGCAGCTATCTAACAGATCCTATAGCTCTTATTTATTTTTTGAAAAATCAGACTATCTTCATTGTCTACCTGAAATGAGGTGTTTGTTTTAGATCCCTAGTAATTGTTTAATGCAATAGTATGTCCTTGAATTTAGGACAGTTAAAAATATTTTCTGAGGCATGACAAGAAGGGTGATATAAGTTTGCCTCATTCCTATTGACCTTGGAGGTGGGATAGGAACAGTTATAAATGAAGGTAACCACACCAATGTATTTCTGCCTAGGCTTGACCTTCACAAGACCTTCTGGAAATGTCACCAGCCTTCCTATAACTTCTAGTGGTCTCTTGGGCAAGTTCTCTTCCTAATGTCATTTTTCTCTGCCTTCTTCATGGCCTGGTACTGCTCTAGTCACAGAATCCAGCCCTCACTTGAGGGAAGCTACCCATCACCAGTCTGGAAAGGTGACCTGTTGTTGCATGTGTCCTCCCCACTGTTAATAATCCTCAGTGTCTCATTGAAAGATGATTTATTAATTGAATTATGTAATGGAATCCAACAACACGAACCCATTGCTTTATTTTTATTTGTAGGACACCACCAGCAAAAAGGAAAAAAATATATATGTGTACATATATAATGTGTGTGTGTGTGTGTATGCGTATCTAATCCTCTGGTTTTTTACAGAGTTAAGGTCTAGAAGATGGAAGTAAATACAAGACCAGCAGACTCAAAAGTCTTTCCTAGAAACTATGAATCAGCATCCAAGAACATAAGATAGGCAAATATCTTAACTGTCTCCTCCTCTATAGGCACCCTGACATCTGCCTGGAGGCTTTCTCCTTCCCTTGCCCCGAAGTTAAAAACTCTAAATTTCATTTGGGTTTAGGTTTTCTTTTTATTCTTTTTTATTGTTTGTTTTCTGGTTAAAAATATCGAACTGAGTCCCAATGTCCTCCTTCCCATTTTACCCAACTGGAAAGCTGGTGATACGTTAGCATGATTAATGGTTCCCAGGGCTGGTATATCTCTTAGGCTTCCTCTAGAGGTGTGCCACATATGTTAATTGTCTTTCAAACTAAATTATTGTTGCTTTACTAGTTAATATCTCTGTTGTCCAATTCATTTAAAATACAAAATTGTATGATTACCAGCCCCAACACATTTTATACATGCACACTTCAAAATCACATGACACTTTCTTCTCATGGAACCTTCTCCAAAACAGACTATGTTTTAGACCACAAAGCAACTCTTAGCAGACACACACACAAAAAAACTGATATAATTCCTTGTACCTTATCACAACATGATGGAATGAAATTCAAAACTCAACACAACAAAACCCTACAGAAACCATATAAACACATGGAGATTGAACAATACTCTTTTGAATGATGAATGAGTGATTGAAGAAATCAATAGAGAAATTAAAAATTCTTAGACTGAAATGAAAACAGTGATATAACATACCAGAACATCTGGGACACTATGAAGGTAGTTCTAAGAGCAATGTTTATAGCTATGAGTGCTTACTTAAGAAAATCAGAAAGCTCCAAATAAACAACTGAATATTGTATCTCTAGGTGCTTGAAAAAGAGCAAACCAATTCCCAAGCCAACAGAATGAAGGAAATAATTAAGATCAGGGCTGAAATCAATGAACTTGAGAATATGAAAAAAAGTAAAAAGGATCAATGAAATAATAAACAAGATTGATAAGCCCTTAGCCAAACTAACCAAAAGAAAAAAGAGAGAAAAACCAAATTAATAAAGTTAGAAATAAAAAAAGAAGTAATCACCACAGACATCTCAGAAATCCAGTAGATTAGAAGGAATTATTATAAAAACTTATACTCCAATAAATTGAAAAACCTAGAATAAATGGATACTTTTCTAGGCAAATATGATCTGCCAAAACTGAATAAGAGGGCAGAAAACCTAAGCAGACCACTAACTTGTAATGAAATAAAAGCAGTAACCAAAAGCCTTCCAACAAAGAAAAGCCTAGTACCACATGGATTCTCAGCTGAATTCTACCAAATCTTTAAAGAAAAACTAATGCCAACACTTCTCAAATTATTCCATGAAATAGAAATGGATGGAACATTTCCAAATTCATTCTATGAAACCAGTATCACACTCATACCAAAACCAGATAAGGACCTGTCAAAGAAAGAAAATTATAGACTAATATCCTTGATGAACTTAGATGCAAAAAATACTTAATCAAATATTAGCAAATCTTGTTCAACAACATATTAAGAAGATTGTACACCATGACCTAGTTGGTTCTATTCCAGAGATGCAAGGATGATTTAAGACACTAATCAATAAATTCATCACATTAACAGAATTAAGGACAAGAGTCACTTAGTAATCTCAAAAGATGCAAGGAAAGACTTTGACAAAATTCAACACCCATTAATGATTTAAAAAAATAACTACTGAAGAACCTAGGGATAGAAGGAAACAACCTCAACATCATAAAGACTATATGCTAAAAACACAAAGCCAACCTCATTGTCAATGGCAAAAAACCGAAAGTATTTACTTTAAAATCTGAGACAAGCATGTCACTCTCTCCCCTCTTATTTAATATAATGCTAGAAATTCTAGCTAGAGCAATTGGGCAAGAAATAAAAGAGATAAAAATAAGAATGGAAATCAAATTATCACTCTTTACAGATGATATGATCCTTTACCTAGAAGACACAAAAAACTCCACCAAAAGACTGCTAGAGCTAATAAACCAATTTGGCAAAGGAGCAGGTTACAATATTAGCAGGCAAAAATTAATAGTGAACAATGAATCTGCTGAGAAAGAAATCAGAAAAACAATTATATTCACAATACCATAAAAAATAAATACCTAGGAATAAATCTAACCAAGGAGGTGACAGACCTCTACAGTGAAAACTATACAGCATTGAAGAAAAAAATTAAAGAAGACCTCAGAAGGTTTAAAGAATTCCCATGTTCATGGATAGGCAGAATAACTATTGTTAAAATGGTCATACTGCCAAAAGCAATGTACATATTCAATGCAATCCCCATATCAATGACATTCTTCACAGAACCAGAAAAAAAAAGTCTTAAAAATCATTTAGACGGTGGGACACAAGCTAACATTTCATTAACAATAAGAAGTACCTGGGCTGAGATTTGGCTCAGTGGTAGAGCGCTTGCCTTGCATGCATGAGGCACTGGGTTTGATCCTCAGCACCACATAAAAGTAAATAAAGATATTGCGTCCATCTACAACTAAAAAAATTAAAAAAAAAAAAAAAAAAAAGTACCTGATTGGCGCTCGGCAAGATGGCGGCTTAGAGGGACGCAGCTACCAGTCTCGCTAAACAAAGACCAGAAACCGCGGTACAACCTTCTCCCACCCAGCGTTTGGACAGCCCGGAAGGAAATTTCACTCGCGCGGGTAAGCAGAACCAGCAGCCGTAGACACAGCGCGACTCCAGCAGCTGTGGCCGAAAGCGGCCCCGGGCAGCGTGGCTGCAGGAGGCGGTCCCAGCAGCTCCGCTGGGAGCCATAACTCAGGACTCCAACAGCTGAGGCCCAAAGCGGCCCCGGGCGTGTCTGTGGGAGACAGTCCCAGTGGCTCCTTCACTCCAGCAGTTGAGACCCAAAGTGGCCCGGCGCGTCTGCGGAAGGCAGTCCCAGCGGCTCGGCCGGGAGCCATAACTCAGAAATCCACTCCAACAACTGAGGCCCAAAGCAGCCCCGGGCGTTTCTGCGGGAGGTAGTCCCAGTGGCTCGGCCGGGAGCCATAACTTAGAACTCCACTCCTGCAGCTGAGGCCCAAAGC